>JAJOZX010013765.1:0-103481 GCA_023014485.1 Bathynomus jamesi | reverse complement strand
CCCAGTAACCTGTGGATGATAAATTACAGTTAATTCTGGTTATGGGATTGTGTTAAGTTGAATGGGAAAACTAAAGGAAATATGTAGGCTACAAATGATTAGTAGGCCATCTGCTAAGAAAATAACATGAAACATAATAGGCTTATAAAGTAAAATATACTAAGAAAATTTAATAGGCAGGCCTTTGCCTCTTCAACATATTGAGCTGAGGTTAATCTAAAACAAAGACTATGGTAGGCCTCAGTTAGGCTAGTTACAATTTGGCTTTAGCCTAGACCTAACTTAGCCTAAGTAATTTATTATATGAATCTTACATTACTATTTGTAGTATGAATCTTAGTACTAATTGCAAACGGTATAAGGCGTTAGTATCTGCAGTATGCGGTATTGCATACAGATATGAAATAGTAAAGAATAAATACTATAAACACAAAACATACCACAAGGAGCTTTGCTTGCTGGCGGGGTGATTTCGAATATAATGTGTAAAGTGGCGTCCTTTGTGTTGTCGTTGCACACAAGTTTGTTTTTACTTAATAATTTTACCAACCAGCCAAAATAATCCTTAAAAGCCCATTCATGTCTAGTCACACCACACTGAATTCTTAAGAATTAAATTTGATCACTGGACATATTTAACTTATTTATTATTTTAGATTTAAATATTTCACTCATGCCAATTTGTGGCAGTTTTCACTAATAAAGAATACTCTTGTGGTGCAAGGCACTACAAAATTTCATGTGGTTTTCTTCTGATCATTTGTACAGTATATTCTGTTCGTGTCCCTCTGTTGGACATCCACCTGTTTTGTATCACTAATTTTTCTGATGATCTTTGTATCGTCTGCAAAGGCTGGATCACTTGAACATCCGTCACCCCAAACGCATAGGGGTGACGGATCTTCAGGTGAGCATTACTGGAGTGACTGATCTTCAGGTGGCGGCTTGAATTAACATAAGAATAATTTATAAGAATAAGAAATAATTTATAGCTATAGGATAGATAATCCTTTATAAACATGTATATAGGTTGCGTGGTTGCAAGAGAGAATTCTTAAATTCATATCTCCAAGAATTCATGTGGATGGACAGATATTCAGCAAATGCCATTCAATTTCAATCTCAATTTCAATGCCAATTTCAATTTCATTCATTGCCATTCAATTTCCTTGTTAATTGAATTTCAATTTTGATTTTTTTTTATAATTTTAATTTTATTTCCTTTGTAATAAATTTTTGTAATTTATTCTTTTGACTTAATTTTCCGGATCACCAGGGCCTTGACCTAACGATTGGTTAGGTTAGGTCGTGATATTTTCGTTAGTTAGCCTTATACTTATAAGGCTAACTAAAGAAGGCTGGGGGCCCTGAGCTTTAGGTCATCCAATTTTACTTGAGGGTAACTGATCTTCAGGTGAGCAATTTTGGAGTAACTGATCTTCAGGTGATCTTCAGGTGGTTACTTCATTGTCTGTCTGCATGCATGATAATGGTATATATGATGCAAACCCCAAAAGGAAAAAGAAAAATGATTCAAAGGACTTTCGTGTATTCTGACGAGGTGTAGTTCTGAATACACGAAAGGCCTTGGAATCATTTTTTCTTTTTCCTTGTGGGTTCCTTGTAAGTTCCATAAATTTTGTACACAAGTAGTTACATACGTTTTTTACAAGTTTTTATTTTTCCACATAGTCTCCATCCTTTTCTACGGCTTTCCCCCACCTCGAAACAAGGGCCTTTATTCCTTGCTGGTAAAAGTCCGCTGGGTTCCGGTGGAGCCACCTCTTAACCTCCTCAACAACCTCATCGTCACTGTGAAACTTTCTTCCACGAATAGCATCCTTCATTGGCCCAAACAAGTGGAAGTCTGAAGGTGCCAGATCCGGGCTGTATGGAGGGTGGGGTAACACAGTGAAGCGCATTTTTGTGATGGCCTCTCTTGTTTGCAAACTGTTGTGTGGTGTTGCGTTATCGTGCAAAAGAAGGACGTCTTCCAGTTTTCTCTCCAGTCGAACTCGCTTTATACGTCTCTGCTGGAGTCTCTGTAGGGTAGCAGTATATGCCTCTGAGTTGATTGTTTGTCCTTTCTTCATAATGTCCACCAGAATCACCCCTTTCATGTCCCAGAAGATGATGACCACAACCTTTCCTGCAGAGGGAGCCATTTTGAACTTTTTCTTGCGTGGGGAGTGTGCGTGATGCCACACTATGGATTGGAGTTTTGTTTCAGGTTCAAAGTGGTGTACCCAAGTCTCATCCCCAGTCACAATTCGTGAAAGGAAGTCATCCTTTCTGTCTCGTATCGAACCAACGACTCAGAAGCAATTTCGGAGCAAGTGTAGTTTACGTCCCCCTATGGTTCCTAATGTAGTTTACGTTCCGCTACATTATCCTATTGTAGTTTGCGTTCCCCAACTTTGTCCGCGTATACCTAATCAAATAAAACGTTAAAACTAACGAAAATATTACGACTTAACCTAACCAATCTGAGGGCAGTAGCACACAGCTTGCTGTTCGGTGTGGATGTTTTGCAGTGTCGTTCGATAATATAGGCTATATATACTATATAGGCTACTACGTTTGTTACTTATGCACCGCAGAAAGAGAATCGGATTTGCATGATTCGTTCATTTTTAACGAATCACTATTGTTTGTATGTTTAACTTTCCAATTTTCCAATTCTTAATGCATTTCTATACTAGTTTTTTCTATCTCATATATATATATATATATATATATATATATATATATATATATATATATATATATATGGAAATGAACTCAGAATGGTTCCCTAAGGTTTTTTATGATACACACAGACCGTGCATGGAACAAGGAACTCTTCTACGATAATTAAATCCACTATAGTCCGAATAAGTAATGGTAAATGACAAATACTATAGTTTTTCTTTTTCATGATGCTAGCCCGACGTGGGCAACGGGTCACTTGCAAAGAGGTCCCAAAAATATAGCTTCCCTCACCAGATAGAATCCAGCCTTGGGACAGGATCTAGGGTTTAAAGCAGCCTAACCCAGCTACATTTAGAACCTCAATATAAGCAAAAGACTCGCTGCCTTCACGTCAGATTAAATACATCAAAGAAAAAGGGGTAACTATTATATTTTTAGCCAAAAACCAAAACATAAACCTCAACTGGGAATTGAGCGTCCACTTTTCAAGGCACATATGGAAAACTGATATGTGTGGGTAGTTGGAAGGTAACGAAAATGGTTCACTGAGTAGGTAGGTAGTTAATCTAACAATTATTAAACTTCTTTATGTCAATAACTGGGTGGATGAAACCAATTGGTTGCTCACCAGAGTTATTCTTCACACTAGTATTTACATACTGTGTGATAGAGCGTGCTCGGTAATAGATATACATTACCGATCAACCAACCGAAAAAAAACCAAGAGGACGCTGGTGGAAAAAGCCGGGGGAAGAACGAAAAGAAGCAACGGAAGAACAAGACGGGACGGGGAGAAGGAAGAGGCTAAACAACGGAAAAGATCCCCACCAGCAAGTACGCTCTCACCAATGGAGCAAAGAGAAGGGGACTGTCTAATAACACTCAGTAAGTGATCAGTTGTGTTTTTGAACCCAGTTTGGAGACATAATATAAGCTGGGTCAGTAAAATTAGGCGTACATTGTGGTCTAAGACCTAACGTTAACTCATAGCTTAACAAAGGCTAAGGTAAATTACCCTAACCTAATTTGGTGAGGAATCCTACTGTGGACCTCAATTTACTCTGCTCGCTCTGGACCATTTCCGGAATCTCTAGGCTGACCCCAGACGACCCCTACAAGGCTAGGCTTAATCTACTCTATAGTTAGACTGAAGATAAGGGGTGGGTTAATTGGGGACCAATTCATACAGAACATTTTTCACAGTGGTGGCCCGTGTCAAGGGGAATTTATATACTTTAGGCTTAACTTTACTTAACAAAATTTGCAGAATTAGGCTAAATGGTCTAGCTTAAACCTAATCTAATCAAGCCTAAAGTAACAAACTTGTCTAATTAGGTCTACAACCTAGGGCCTAACTAGGAAACATTTACATTTAAGGAGTCTCATTCTTTTATAAGCTTAGAACTGAGTGGCACATAAATACTTGGGGTGGATTTAACTAAATTTAAAACTTGACTGTTTTGTCTGATTACTCAATTTATTTGATCTCTCGTTTCTGATAATTTCTTCTCACCTTATATTTCATTACAATCCTTAGTTAAACTATTTTGTCTTAAACAAGGAGGTACATTTCAATTAACTCACCAATAAGTTCCCTTTAAAACATAAATAGTTAACGAAACTCCAAGACAACATTAGTAAACAATCATTTAAAATGCATACAACTCCAAGCATCCAATTCTTCTTTTAAGGAAGAATCACTCAACAGATTTTGTCAACAGGCACATGCATTCCTTGCAATCTATGTGTATATATATATATATATACAAAGGTGGGCAGGACCGAGTTCCAAAAGGACCGAACTCCAGGAACTCGGTCCTTTTTAAGGACCGTGAGCGGGAAAGTCGGTCTTTTTCTCAGTGAGGATCGAAATGAGGAGCGACGGTCCATTTTTAAGTAATTCCGGACGGTCCGATCCGGACGGTCTTTTTTAGTGATGTTAGTGTGTTTAGTGATTATTTGAAGTTCTAAAGAAGATGGATCGTTTCCTCCAGAAGACTCAGAAAGAGACTGAGACTGAACTGAAACTTGTTTCAACACCTGGAGGAGACGAAGAATCTACTGATGTTAGTGCTTCAACTTCAAGTCAAGCAACTGGAGCTCCTAGCGGAAGAACTGAACCCGGCAATCCCTGGCCGTACCTGGACAAATACTTTGAATACCTGGGCCCAAGGGTGAGCAGAACCTGGAGTACAAGTGCTTGCTGTGCCTGCCGAACAAGAACATCCTCTCGACAAGCAACAAGAGCCAAAACAACCTTGAAGGACTTGTTCATCAAGTTTAACACGCCTATCCCATCCAGTGCCGCCGTGGAGAGGCTCTTCTCTTTGGGGAAGGAAGTCCTCAAGCCGAAAAAGTCAGGGCTCAGTGACAGCCATTTTGAAATGCTAGTCTTCTTGAAGGGAAACTCAAGCATTTAACTTAATAACTTTTTTTCATCATTTATGTATTGTATTAATTATAATTTACGTTAATAAAATTAAAGATTTCCACTGTCTTTAATTTCATTTTTCATTTTAATCAAATTTTTCACTTATATTATATATAAGGACCGAGGACCGAGTCGTTCCTAGGTCTTATCTTCATAAAGGACCGTGACCGGGACCGTCGGTCCAGTTTGAGGCAAGGACCGGGACCGTCGGTCCTTTTTGAGGCCCGGGTGCCCACCTTTGTGTATATATATATGTGTGTGTGTGTGAATATATACTATACTCTTTACATGTGCCACAAATACATGCAACCTATCTGAACATAAGCAAGGATTGCATGGGGTTACTCGGGATTACATGGGTTACTCAAAAAGGTCTTATGGCCTACTGTGGCCACAGCCCCAAACACTGAACCTTGGTCTTATGGCCTACTGTGGCCATAGCCCAAACACTGAACCTTTGTCTTATGGCCTACTGTGGCCATAGCCCAAACACTGAACCTTGGTCTTATGGCCTACTGTGGCCATAGCCCAAACACTGAACTTTGGTCTTATGGCCTACTTTGGCCATAGCCCAAACACTGAACCTTGGTCTTATGGCCTACTTTGGCTATAGCCAGACACTGAACCTTGGTCTTATGGCCTACTTTGGCCATGACCAAACAACAAGGGTCTTATGGCCTACTTTGGCCATGAGCCAAACAACAAGGAACAAGGGCTACCTACCATGGCCATGGGCCAAACAACACAAAACCAGTACAGGATTCAAAGTTCCAAGCCCTCCAGATCTACCTGTGGAGGAGTAACATTTACTCTACTAAAACTACAGGTATTGACTAGTCTGAAGTGGTAGGAGGTTTGAATACAGTACAAACTCATTTAACACTAAACTTCCTTAAAGAACATTTTTATGTAGACAATCTAATAGGCTCAAGTTCTCAACATCAACAAGATCTGAATTATCTGAGTTCTATGAAAACTCTCAAAACATCATCAACAATAGACCACTCACGTATGTGAGTGACAACATTAATGACCCGCAACCATTAACTCCAAATCATTTGATTCGGGGAGAACAAGTTAGTCGCCTGCCGGACTACAATATAGACTCTTCAGAAGACCCAAACTGGACTCAACATGATGAACTCCAAACTAAGTTACAACACTTAACTAGAGTTAAAGCTCATTTTATTAAACAGTGGAAAACTGAGTACTTGCTGGGTCTAAGGGAGAGACATAAACAAATAACTAAGAAGGATTGGTCGGACACAATTAAGGTAGGGGACCTTGTTCTAATACATGACAGTATTACAAGACAATACTGGCCTCTGGATAAAGTTTTAGAACTCAGACCAGAAGCAGACGGGGTAACAAGAGTAGTCAAATTAAGGACTTCAACGGGTGACATAACAAGAGACATTTCTCTTTTGTACCCCTTAGAATCTGGACCCAAAATAATGGACTCTGGAGAACCCCCTCCACCATCAGTAATGACTGGAGACACTGAACTTCCAGTAACTATACCCTTGGGCCTTGACAGTAGAAGTGGTAACACATCCTATTACAACATTGACAGACACAAGACCTCAGCTACAAATAGCGTTGAAGGCGCGACTAGTCTTACAGCAAAAGATAGACGCTGGGGAATTGTAATTTCATCTTCTAACTTTCACTTTTCCTCTTCTTATGGTAAAGACCATGAACAGTTTCATCCTATGGATATATATTTTCTCTTCTAATTAAATGCTACATCTTCTCCATGAGAAGGTGAGGATAGTCAATGTTAATCGGATTAACAGGTGTTTACAGTCAAATAGTTAGCTAGTCTGCACTCAGACATAAAAATTGGTGACAATGACACCAAGCTTTTATCTCCCGGGGCCCCCAATATATGGAAAAATGATATGTGTGGGTAGTTGAGAGGTAACGAAAATGGTTCACTGAGTAGGTAGGTCGTTAATCTAACAATTATTAAACTCCTTTTATGTCAATAACTGGGTGGATGAAACCAATTGGTTGCTCACCAGAGTTATTCTCCACACTAGTATTTATATACTGTGTGATAGAGCGTGCTCGGTAATAGATATACATTACCGATCAACCAACCAAAAAAAACCAAGAGGACGCTAGTGGAAAAAGCGAGGGGAAGAACGAAAAGAAGCAACGGAAGAACAAGACGGGACGGGAAGAAGGAAGAGGCTAAACAACGGAAAAGATCCCCATCAGCAAGTACGCTCTCAACAATTGAGCAAAGGGAAGAGGGACTGTCTAATAACACTCAGTAAGTGATCAGTTGTGTTTTTGAACCCAGTTTGGGGACATAATATAAGCTGGGTCAGTAAAATTAGGCGTACATTATGGTCTAAGACCCAGCATCAACTCATAGCTTAACAAAGGCTAAGGTAAATTACCCTAACCTAATTTGGTGAGGAATCCTACTGTGGACCTCAATTTACTCTGCTCGCTCTGGACCATTTCCGGAATCTCTAGGCTGACCCCTACGAGGCTAGGCTTAATCTCCTCTATAGTTAGACTGGAGATATTAGGGGTGGGTTAACTGGGGACCAATTCGTACAGAGCATTTTTCACAGCACATAACATGTCCGTTTCAAGATGGGAATGAACTCAGAATGGTTCCCTAAGTTTTTTTATGATACACACAGACCGTGCATGGAACAAGGAACATTTCTACGATAATTAAATCCACTATAGTCCGAATAAGTAATGGTAAATGACAAATACTATAGTTTTTCTTTTTCATGATGCTAGCCCGACGTGGGCAACGGGTCACTCGCAAAGAGGTCCCAAAAATATAGCTTCCCTCACCAGCTATCTGCAAAGCAGATAGGATCCAGCTTTGGGACAGGATCTAGGGTTTAAAGCAGCCTAGCCCAGCTACATTTAGAACCTCAATATAAGCAAAAGACTCGCTGCCTTCACGTCAGATTAAATACATCAAAGAAAATGGGTAACTATTATATTTTTAGCCAAAAACCAAACTTAAACCTCAACTGGCAGAATTGAGCGTCCACTTTTGAAGGCACATAACATATCCGTTTGATGGGAATGAACTCAGAATGGTTCCCTGAAGTTTTTATGATACACACAGACCGTGCATGGAACAAGGAACTCTTCTAGGATAATTAGTGACCCATTTCCCACGTCGGGCTAGCGTCATCAAAAAGAAAAACTATCGTATTTGTCATTTACCATTACTTATTGGGACTATAGTGGATTTTATTATCCTAGAAGAGTTCCTTGTTCCATGCACGGTCTGTGTGTAACATATATGTGTATATATATATATATATAGGGTGAACCAAATGTAGGTGGACAGTAAATGATAACGTTTATTTTGAGAATACATATTTAATTTTTTTGTATACTATAATACAAAATAAAATTTAAATAAATTTAGTTATAACATTTAATATAATAAGGGTGGGGCACGGGAATCAAGTGTTTTTTGAATAGCTAGTAATCGGCCATTAGGAATGGGAGGGGCGTGCGGTAGGTAGCATTCCATTCCTGGGTTCATAGCATTTAACTTTAACTAACACTCACCTTTATCTTTCAGGTGCCATCATGGAGCAGTGGACGTTAGAACACCGCATGTTCGCGTATGATCATTTTGTTAGGAGTGGCGAGTCAGTGACAGCAGTTCAGTGTGCGTTTCGCCGCAGATTCAACATTCATCGAAATGACTCTGTTCCCGCTCGTGACACAATCTTACGTTGGGTTAACAATCTTCGAACAGGAGGCTCAATAATGAAAACAAAACCGAAGGGGCCGCAACGCACTGTGCGTACTCCAGAGAACGTTGAAAGGGTCAGACAAGCGATGTTGCAAAGCCCAGGCCGCTCTGCTCGGAGACATTCAGCTGCACTCGGAATCAGCAATCGTACTGTTAGACGGATTTTGCATGAAGAATTACATTTTCACCCATACAAGTTAGCGATGGTGCAGGAATTGAATGTAAACGATTGCCCCCAACGACTGAATTTTGCACAGGAAATGCTTGCACTTTATGAGCACAATGAAAACATGATGGTGGTAATGAGTGATGAAGCCCATTTCCACCTTAATGGGGCCGTCAACAGTCAAAACTGTCGGTATTGGGCTGCTGAAAATCCGCGACAACTCCATGAAAAACCGCTGCATAGCCCTAAGGTTACAGTTTGGTGCGCGGTGGGAAAGTTTGGCGTCATCGGTCCCTATTTCTTCGAACAAAATGGGGTTACCGTTACCATAACATCTGGGCGTTACATTGAGATGGTGAACACCTTTTTCATCCCTGAGTTACGAAGAAGGCGTATTGCTCGTCGACATTTGTGGTTTCAGCAAGATGGGGCCACGCCACACACCGCCAGAGCGTCAATGGCTGTTCTTCGCCCCCTGTTTCCCAACCATCTCATTTCGAGATTTGGTGACATTGCATGGCCCCCTCGGTCCCTTGACTTGTCCACATGTGACTTCTTTCTATGGGGGTACCTCAAGTCACGTGTCTACGAGGACAAGCCCCGTACATTAGATGCATTGAAGGAAGCGATCCATCAACAAATCATCCAAATCAACAGAGACCTGCTGGGAAGAGTGGAGGCCAATTTTCGTAAACGCCTTCAACAATGCGTCGACGGCCAAGGACATCATATGCCAGATATAATTTTCGGTACATGATTATTATGACATGAAATGCTATGTTCTTACGAATGTTGTTCTACCAATATATTTTCTTTACAAAAATAAATATCATTTTCCTGATTATTCCAAAAACACTTGGTTCCCGTGCTCCACCCTAACACAAACACCATAGTTATAATGAACACCATAGTTATAATATAATATAACACAAACCGTATTCAACCTACTGTCCACCTACTTTTGGTTCACCGTGTATATATTAATTATATATAATATATATAAATATATATATATATACAGTATATATATATAAATATATACACAGTGCCATTTAAAAGCATGCCATTTATTATATATAACTTAAATTTTAGGTTTTAGGTACCTTGTTATAATGTTCAGCACACTCTGTTTTGTTAACCACCATACGTCACATATTACTTTTGTTACTTTACTTTTGTTGAGTTTGAACGACGGTTCAGGATCGACCTGTGGTCGACCCCTCTGCAGCATCCCGTCTCATTTGCGGGATTTGGTGAAGGAGGGAATTGCTCCCTGATCTCCTCCTGCCCTCGTAGCCAGCCACGCATGGCTGGTCAGGGACTTTGCACAAGAATCTGTCCAGCTGGTTCTTGAAGTTATTCAGGACGGTGTGCTGGAGATTCCTCACTTCTTTTGGAAGGACATTGAAAAGCTTTGGGCCCCGTATTCTGAGGGTATTTTTCATCCTCGTTTTCATGGCCCCTTGTCCCACCGCAGCTGGGACCGTACAAAATCTGCCTCTTCTCTTATTCCAGTTTGTTTCTATTTCATTTCTGAGGTTAGGGACAGAGCCCTCAAGTATTTTCCATATGTACAGTATATTATTGTGTACCGCTCGCGCCTTCTTTGAAGTGAATAGAGTTCCAGGGATTGTAGTCGAGACCAGTAGTCTTCACCTCCCGTTTCCTCTATCTTAGACGTAAAAGTCCTTTGTATAGCTTCACTGCTCGCAATGTCTCTTTTTCTGTGTGGGCTTGTGAGTACTGAGCAATACTCAATTATTGGTAGGACTAGACTCTTCCATAATTTGAGCATGATGTTTGGTTTTCTGCTGCGGAAGCTCCTCCAGATGATTCCCATTATTTTTCTAGCCGTTGTGATTTTGATTTTATAGTGCTCTCTGAATTCTGCATCCGACGACATTACCCCAAGATCCCTGACTTGTGGATTTGGTGTTATCTCTTTGGCTTGCGGGGTTTTGTACCCTTTTTTCTGTAGCTCTTTATTATTACCATATCTGAGAAGTTGGAATTTTTCTTCGTTGAACTTCATATTGTTGTCTATATATATATATACACAACGGGTGTGCCATAAAAAAGGGTACAGTTGAAAAAAAGGCTATAAAATCAACATTTGTCATTTAATTTTAATAAAACTTCTACACAATAAAACATATGTATTTATCTATATGCAAACAAAACAAGTTTTCAGACTAAAATATAAAATAATTCAAATTCTATCAACATTTAAGGAAAGAGTATGATTTTTCTACTTAACTTGCAAAAATTAATTATTAAACCTTTTTAATATTTTTTATAAAAATAATTTTTAACGTAAAATTTGCCTGAAATTATTAAAAAAATTGTTTGAAATGCTTTCCTTCCATTTCAATAACTTTTTTTATTCTTGGTCGGAGTTCATCTATGGCTCGATTTACTTGTTCCTGTGGAAGCTCTTCCCATTTTTGAACAATGATCTCGCGTAAATGAGCGACATCTTTTAGTAATTGGAATGCAAAACTGCAACAGAAAATAACAAATATTCAAATGCTTTCTTACATTTTGATACATCAGTATTCATTATGAAACAATTGTGCTTTTAATGTAGGGAATAACATTACGTACAGGATTTGCACAAAGTAGACTAAGTTGAATAAACCATCAAAACCAAATACAGTGAACAAACAAGTAATTCCTTTTTAACCAAAATATTTCATTTTTAACAGCACTTTCAGAAGAATTTGTGGAGACTGATTTCCATGACCAAAACTATCGATGAAATGACAAGTCTAGGCATGAGAAGTGTAAAACCCATTTGTGGATAACATCATTTCACTCCCATTTATATTATTGGTTTTATTTTCTATTTATGAATTATTAAGATTTATTATCAAAGGTAGAACATGGCGAAAAAAAAACACTTACCCAGACTTCGGAGGTCATTCATTTTGAAGGGTGCACGAATGAAGAATTTTGTGGGCATTCTGAGGCATGATGTCATACTGGCCATTTTATTCTTTACGATACCCATAAATCTGTGACAATATCGTTCGAAAAGCCCTCCCTCGTCCAGGGCATATATTCTAGTCACCGGAAGTGCCACAATTCAGAAATAGTGCAAGTGCACATTAATAACAATGAAAATTAAAGGTTTCTAATTAAGTTTTCGACATTATCTCAAAGATGACTTAATATTTAGGACATTATTTTGTTCACGTACTAAAACTAAGATACTAAATTCTACAGTCCAAAATTTTAATAAAAGAATAGAAAAATAAGAGGTGAAAATATCAGTAAAGTTAATTTCATTACTGCAATAACCCAAAAAACTACTTTCCTGATGAAAGTAATGTTGAACTTGTATGTCAAAAAATAAGCTACAATAAATATAATTTTTTCTTGCGTAGATCAAGTCAAAATCTGCGTCACAGTTATTCCCATTGTAGTGCATTTCTCCGAGTTAGTGTGCATTATTATTATTATTATTATTATTATTTAAGAGCCTCTGTAACAAGTCCCAGCCGTTTACAGCAGTGTGGAACAGTTTAAAGTTACCACCAACATAAAGCTGAAACTAGCATAACCCAAATATCGCTTAGATTCAGACCTACTTTTTTATGCATAGGTGCATAAAGCATTAGTGCGATGCAAATGCATGCAATATTCCAACACTGTTGGAAAAGATGCACAAGGGCCATAAAAGGGGTTTAGGGGTAAAAAGTGCCAAACTTTAACATAAAGGGAACAGAGCCTAGTGCAATATTGCTAGAAAAGGTGCGCAAGGGCTAGGGAAGAGAGGTGTGGGGTGGGGGTGATAAACGTAAAAATTAAGCGAATAGAGGAGTTAGCGCGCCTAGCAAAATCTCACCTCAGACCTACATTCAACCCAATAGCATAATTACGGACTTTAGCGGTCATCAGCAATACCATACCGCATCAAACATCTAAGTATAGACTTAGGGGTTACCATCAGCAGCACGATACTACATCAATAGCATAATTACAATGCCATACAATCAATCCTATAACAAGGCGTTTTCTATTCGGCAAAAAGTTGCTAAACTTTTACAAAATTCTAAACTTTAGCAGAAATACAGCTGTTAAATAATTTTTTGCATACGATAACATTATTAATAACTGATGTTAATTATGGAGCAAGCTGCACAACAATTGTGAGTATAAATAAAATTAGATGCATGTTATTAATTTTTTAAAGAAGTAGTAGTTTTAACAGTGATTTAGGCCTAACTTTGCTTTTTGAAAAGCCTATTCTCCAAACTTTAAGGGCTAGACACCAATCGACCAGTGAAGTACTCCGGGGGGATGTTAGACAGAAGATAAGGAGTACTAGAACTCCTTTTTCTCCTGTCACTGTCCCCTTTAGCTGATCTTTTTCCGTGCCTCATCTACCTTGTGAGCAGTCCAACATGCTCTCAAACACACACTTCTCTCCCTATTTTTCATTACATATACATACATCTTACACATTACATACTCTTTTCAAAATTAGAAAAAAAAAGGCAACAACTTCAAGTCCCATACTGAAGATATTGTAAACGTCCCCACTTCTGCCTACCCTGCTGCCAATAACGGGAACGCAGACTCGGGCAGTAGGGCTGGATATGCTACCGCCCATTCGATATGTTCTGGACCTCTGCCTCATTCACTTTTCATAAATTTCTGCAACATTCGTGGCTTTTCATAAAATTTTCAATCTGTCAAATACCACCTCTCCTCTAAACCTTACTTTCTCTTTCTCATTGAAACTCAGGTGTCTTGGCCAACTGACAGGAATCCCTTTTCTGTACCCTCTTACTTTCTCTATACTCAATTTTACTCCAAAGGTGGATGTTGCGTATACGTACATAATCACCTAACTTGTTCTGATATTCCCAAAATCGAATCCTCCAAATTCTATACCCTCTGACTACGGCTTACATGACAATCTCAAACTAAATACATCTGCGCTGTTTACCTTTCTCCTAATTCTACTGACTATCCAAAACTCTTTGATTACCTCATTTCCAAAGTGGAAAACACTCTAACCCACTCTCCTTTCGCTGAAATCTCCATTTTAGGTGATTTCAGTGTTCACCACATTTCACTGATATCCCCGGTGAACGAGTTTGCATTTTCTATCCTGAATGACCTTGAGCATATTGTACAGCATCTCGTACTCGTATCCCAATCAATCGCCTTGGAGATAGGTCCAACATTCTGGATTTATTTCTCACCTTCCATCCTTCTTACTCCCAAACTTTTCTCTTCGTTGGGCTCCCCCGACTACAATCTTATATCTATTTCCTGACCTATCGCTCTAATTCGGCCTTTGGATCTTCCCAAGAGATGCCTTTGGCACTTTGGCGCTGCTGATTGGGAGGCCTTTAGGCAGTACTTCTGTGATTTCCTATGGAATGAGTACTGCTCCCGTGGCCGGGGACCCTCCGAGTGTGCTGAGTGCATCACGGAGGTGATTCTCTCGGACATGGAGCGTACATTCCATATTCTATTCCAACTGCTAATGCAAAAACACCTTGGTTTAATTTTACTTGTTCTAATGCTATCCACAACAGAGTGAAGCCTTTCAGAAGATACTGTCGCCATCCAACTCCTGACTCTCACTCACCTTATATTTTTGCCCGGAATCGTGCAAAATCTGTTCTTCGACTCGCCAAAAATTCCTTTATCCGACAAAATGTGAAAACCTATCCGATTCAATTCTTCTCACTCTTTCTGGCATCTAGCTAAGAACCTCTTCAACAACTTTACTTCCTCTTCTTTCCCCCCTCTTTTCCATTTCGACGGCCTAGTTGCTGTCTCTTCTTCTGACAAAGCTGAACTCTTGGCTCAAACTTTCGCTTCCAACTCAACCATGGACGATTCCGGTGCTGTTCCTCCATCTCCTCCTCCCTCTGACTTTATTAGTTCTGAAACTAGGATCTCTTCCAAAGGTGTTTATTCTGCACTATCTGGGCTCAACTCTAGGAAGGTGTACGGTCCTGATGGTGTTCCTCCTGTTGTTCTTAAGAACTGTGCTTCAGTGCTGATACCCTGCCTCGGCAAACTCTTTTGTCTTTGTCTTTCATCTGGTACTTTTCCTTCCTGCTGGAAGTTTGCTTTCATTCAGCCTGTCCCAAAGAAGGGTGACCACTTTCACCTTCCAACTATCGTCCAATTCCTTTGATTTCTTGCCTTTCTAAAGTTTTGAATCTATCCTTAATAGGAAGATTCTTAAACACCTCTCTTCTCAATCTTCTTTCAGATCGTCAGTATGGGTTTCGCAAGAGATGCTCTACTGGCGAGCTTCTTGCATATCTTTGACTCTTGGTCAATGGTCATCCTCCTTTCGGGATTTCGGTAAAACCTTTGCTATGGCGCTAGACATATCAAAAGCTTTTGGTCGAGTTTGGCACAAATCTTTAATTTCGAAACTGCCCTCCTTCGGTTTCTATCCTCTTATCTGTGCCTTCATCTCTAATTTCCTTTCTGGCCCGTCTATAGCTGAGGTTGTCAGTGGCGTACATAAAGGGGGGCATAGGCCCCCCATTGTAAAAATTATTACTACTCTCATTAAAGATATTGAAAAAAGAAATTTTCAAAAATCGATAACTTTGCAACATTCACCACAAAAAATTTTTGATGTCGTATGGAATTTCAGTTATTTCATGGTTACCAGGACATGTTATTAATTCAAAACTTAAAAGCAATTTTGGCTGACTTAGGAACGTTTATATATGTCTTTATTGTACGATTAATTTGTGCAAATTTAATTCTTTGCCCATAAATTGGAAATAAAATACAGTACAATTGAAGTCTTCCAAGATGCAATTAATTTTGAACCAAATCAATCATCATCAATTTTGAGCTCACACACACACACACACACACACACACACACATACATACATACATACATACATACATACATACATACATACATACACACACATATATATATATATAATATATATATATATATATATATGATTGAACTCAGAATGGTCCCCTGATGTTTTTTCATGATACACACAGACCGTGCATGGAACAAGGAACTCTTCTGGGAAAATTAAATCCACTATAGTCCGAATAAGTAATGGTAAATGACAAACATTATAGTTTTTATTTTTCATGATGTTAGCCCGACGTGGGCAACGGGTCACTCGCAAAGAGGCCCCAAAAATATAGCTTGCCTGTCGGTCTAAGGTGGAGTAAAAGCTTGACCTTCGTCCGAATGAACAATTCGGGCGAAAGCTAACCAAAAGTTATATATAGTGTGTATGTGGCCCCCCCTTTAAGAAATGCTGTGTACTCCCCTGGAGGTTGTCGATGGTCGACCACTGTTCTTCTCCTAAAGCTATCAACAATGGCGTTCCTCAGGATTCTGTCCTGTCACCCACTCTTCATTTCTCCACCCGCTTCCCAAAGCGTCCCCCTCAACAGTCACTCCATGTTTCGCGTAGGACAGCTATGGAACACCTGCTCTGACCTGACCTGATCTTTCTGCCATTTCTGACTGGGTCAGAGAAAGCCTTGTGGCTTTCAATGCCTCAAACACTCAGTTCCTCCATCTCTCTACTCGTCACAATCATCCACACGACTATTCCCTTATCTTCAACAACACAAAACTCAATCCTTCCTCTTCTCTTAACATTCTTGGTTCTCATGATCTTTCCTGGAAAGATCACATATACTCTCTTTTCAAAACAGTTTCGAAGAAGTTAGGTGTGCTGTACCGCCTCCGCAGTTTCTTCACCCCCCCCCTCAGTCGCTGTCTCTGTACAGCGGTCTTGTTCGCCCCTGTATGGAGGATGCTTCTCATGTGTGGGGTGGCTCAACCCATACAGCCGTACTTGACCGGGTGGAATCAAAGGCTTTTCGTCTCATCAGTTCCCCGCCTCTTACTCAATGCCTTCAATCCTTCTCTCTTCGTCGCAATGTTGCCTCACTCTCTCTTTACTGTCACTATTATAACGGACACTGCTCTTCTGAACTCTCTAACTGCATGCCTCCTTTAAGGAGAGCACGCAGCACCAGACTTTCGACGCAGTCTCATTCCTTTTCTGTCCGACTCTCCAACACAAGGTTTAATCGGTATTTTCAATCTTTCATCTACTCAACCTGTCAACTCTTGAACAATCTTCCTCAACCCACCTTTCCCCCTGTCTATAACCTCCAATCTTTCAAATACAGAGTGTCTAGGCATCTCGAAAACCTTGGACCTTGATTTTGGCTTCCTTCTTCTTCTGTGAGAGGGCGCTTTTCCGGGCATTTGGCCTTGGCCCCTCCTTCCTGCATAAAAAAAATCTTATTCCACTTTTTCATGTTTTAGATTGATATATGTTTTCCATTTTACCATTTGTAATAAATGCAAAAAAAAATTCACTTTTCTACGTGAAGGTCAAAATATGATAATAAAAACCCACTCTAATAGACAGAGTTTATTTCCACAGCAGTTTCGATGCCCACTGGCATCCTCTTCGGGTGGATACAGAAAAACGAATGAACCAAAAACAAGAGGAAAAACAGTCCAGGGACCATTAAGAAATTTGCACCTAGGTTAGATCCCATTCTCCCGACACCGGAAGGGCATTTTATTAAAGGGTCCCGCTTATAAGTACATTCGCACAAATTGAAAACTATCTTCTTGTTCTATACATACAGATTCTATTATTTTTTACATAATTATTACATTTATTATTACATTTATTATTGCATTATTATTTATTACAGAAATTATAAATTTATTATTACATTGTTGGTCATTATTACAGAAATTATAAACCGAAAAACGAATGAAAAAGGCGAGAAGGAAACAAATCCAAAGACTGTTAAGAAATTCGCACCTTGGTCAGATCCCGTTCTCCCGACACCGGAAGGGCATTTTATTAAAGGGTCCGCTTATAAGTACATTCGCACAAATTAAAAACTATCTTCTTGTTCTATACATACAGATTCTATTATTTTGACATAATTACTACATTTATTATTACATTTACGTTTATAACATTTGTTATTATTACCTTTACATTTTATTATTACATTTATTTTATTACCTTTATTATTACATTTATTATTATTGCATTTACATTTATTTCCACATTTATTACTTTTATTATTACATTTACATTTATTACTATTACGTTTATTATTGCATTTACATTTTACCGAAAAAAACGAATGAACCAAAAGTGAGTAAGGAAACAATCCAGAGACCTTTAAGAAATTCAAACGTAGGTTAGATCCCGTTCACCCGACGCCGTAAGGGATTTTTTGACCAATAATAAAGGTAATAAAATAAATGTAATCCTAAATGTAAAGGTAATATAATAATAATAATAATAAATGTTATAAACGTAAATGTAATAAAATGCAATAATAAATGTAGTAATCATGTCAAAATAATAGAATCTGTATGTGTAGAAGAAGATAGTTTTAAATTTGCGCGCGAATGTACTTATAAGCGGGACCCTTTAATAAAATGCCCTTCCGGTGTCGGGAGAACGGGATCTAACCTAGGTGAAAATTTCTTAATGGTCCCTGGACTGTTTTCCCTCTTGTTTTTGGTTCATTCGTTTTTCTGTATCCACCCGAAGAGGATGCCAGTGGGCATCGAAACTGTTGTGAAAATAAACTTTGTCTATTAGAGTGAGTTTTTATTATCATACCATTTATAAGTTCTGTTATGTTGTACATTTTCACAGGGGTGTACCGAAGGTAAGGGGAGGGCGACAAAGGCCATCGCACCCCCCCCCCCCTCCTTGGGCCTTGTACCGGTGTCTAGTAAAGTTTGTACAAACAGTTACAGAGATAAGCATTGTTCGTTTTAGTTTGTATATTTTATAGTAAGAATACATTTTAAATTATTATGAATTCATTCTGTATGCATTAATATAAAATATTAATACTAAACCTGTCATCCGAGGCAGTAGCGTGGTAGGACTCTCATCGCTGGTAGGGCGAGAGAGAATTTTGGCGCCCTCTTGAAATGATTCGAAATTTTTAATTTTAGCATTTTTTGACCGTTTTGAGACTGAGACGTATTTGTTTACATTTATCGTTTTGAACGTTATAAACAGGACCAAACTGCTAAATTTTTTCGGTTAATAAATTTATAGAAATATGGGTTGTTTTTATGCAGAAAATATTATTATTACAAACTTCTTACAACAATAGAAAGCACAAAACGTTTTGAAACAATAGAAAGCACAGCAAATGTGTGTCATGTATGTGAAAATAAATACTTAACGTCTCTACTACATAATTAGGGAATTCGAGAGAAATTTAGATGATTGACCAAATCGAATAATTAGCCGGTCTGTGTCTTGTTTCTTTGCTATATTTCGTTCGACTGACATCAGCATTATACCCAGCAGCATCTCCTGCGACATGAAATTCCTTATGCGCGTTTCGATTCGCTTCAATGCTGAAAAGGATCTCTCAGCCGTTGCTGATGTAGCAGGAATTGCCACTAATATGCCATATGCTTTTGAAAGAGTTGGATAGGCTTCAGTAAGACCCGTATCATGAATGAGTACAGTGTAGGCGCTGTAAATCGTTTATGTGTTCGATAATAAAGGGAATACGGAACTGAAGCTATAGAGCTCCAAGGCACATTCGTGACTATTTTTGATGCTGTAATTACTGCAATATTCATCGATCTCATTCTCCAATGTAGACATTTGAGCACCAATATTAGAGAAATTTGTTGGACAAAGTTTTTGTGTTGATTTTAGTACACTTCGATTTGCAGAAAGTCGATCGTTCATTGCCGAGTTAATTTTGTTTAGAACAGTATAAAATGTTTCACGTGTCCATTTTGCCTGACTATTTTCAGTGATTTCAGTATCATTCTCATTGATCTGTCTCTTCTTTTTACGTGCACGTATGACTGGCCACTATGTTTTATCGTCGATTTCTTTGACAACAGCAATTGACTGTCTGTAGATAGCGACTGAGTGGGCCTGTTATCATGAATATTTTATGAAACACGCAAGCTCTTGCCAGATATACTCGACTCTGAACAATGTGAAGTAGACCAGCTGCTTCCGAGGATTCCGAACGCTGTTTCTGACTAAACTCTTGAGATGTGGTGATCTCATTCAAGGTTTCACATATCGGTGTGTATCTAGATATGAATACATCTAGAGAAAATTCATGAGCCGTCCAGCGTACTGTGTTCAGTTTCTTCAATGTTTGAACTTCCAAACCTGATTCCTTTTGTGTATCTTCAAAAAGTGAATGTATGCGATTAGATTGTGTAAACATGACATATAATGTCTCCAGTGTTCCAAAAAGAGTAACAGCATCAACAGACGCTGACGAAACATCTGAAAGTACCAAATTGAGGATGTGTGCATTGCAGTGAACATATATAACTTGCTCACCGATATCGCGTCTGATTAGCGCCTGTAATCCGCCATAGCACCCACTCATGTTCGCAGCACCATCATATGACTGGGCAACAAGAGTCTCATAACAGTCAACATTGCGGTCAGAAAAAACAGACTTTACCAAACTCAGAAGCATTTCTGATGTAGTATTTGAAGCATGTTGTAGGCACAGCAAATGCTCACAAACACCACCACCCACAGCAACACGAACACAAATACTAACGTGTTCTTGATGTGATACATCAGGAGATGTGTCAACAATGATGGACCATGCAGCAGCTTTTTTTATTTTCTTTACAATTTCGATTGTTATTTCTTCTCCAATTATATCAATTATCCTCCTTTGCGTATCATTACTCAAAAAAGTTAACTTGGAACCACGACCCTGATTCTCAGTTTCCTGCTGTTGATGAAGAACCTTTTCTATCTGCTCTCTAGTACTTGAATCATACACAGCAAGAAAATCAGGAGACCGGTGAATTCCACCGCGGAAAATTCCACCGCGGAAAATTCCACCAGGTAAATTCCACCAATGGTAAATGCCACCAAAGTAAATTCCACCGCGGAAATTTCCACCGCATCAGTTGTGTATTAATATTCGTAGAGGTAACAAGTGCTCATTTGGTGAACTGCTCATTTATATATACTCACCAATAGTGAAGTGATCATGCCCTTATCATTTATTAAAACAGAGAAGAACAAACTAAAACTATATGATGATGAAAATTATATTTATGAGATGCATACATCAAATACCAACAAAACAAAGACATATTGGCGATGTGAACATTTTTATGACGGCTGCAGAGCCAGGATTCATACACTTTACAACTGCAGTGAACCAGAAATCATTTATCCAACGGGCATTCATAACCACCCAGCAAGCAGTGCAAAAGTTGAAGCTCGAAAGGCATTGAGTTCAATGAAAGATACAATTCAGATGACTGGTACAATATCTTCACGGGAAGTAGTTGTTGCTGCTGTACAGACACTTGATGAGGAAACAAAATCACAGTTGCCAACACTCCCCGGACTTTCTCGTAATATTCGCAACTGGAGACAAAAAACATTAGGAATTCCAGCGCTTCCAACATGTCGGACAGGCTTCGAAATTCCAGAATCTGTTAAATTTCTTCAGAATGGTTCGTTGTTCTTTGCTTTCGATAGCGGTATAGAAGACTGCCAGAATCTTAATATTTGCCACCGAAACTGGCTTGAATGACCTCGAAGCATCTAAGTCATGGGCTTGTGATGGCACTTTCAAATGTGCTCCAAAATTGTGGACTCAATTGCTCACATTACATGCTATAATTGGAAATTCTTCTGTGCCACGTTTGTTTGCATTGCTTCCAGACAAACAAGAGGATACCTATCGACGACTATTTTCTGTTGTTCGTGATCTTCGTCCAAATAGTCGCCCTTCGGATTGTCTCATGGACTTTGAAAAGGCAATGCACAATTCCTTCATCTCAATTTTTCACGATTCAAAAGTTGTTGGGTGTCTCTTTCATCTTGGCCAATCATGCTGGTGGAAAGTATGTGAAATTGGTGAGCGCGTGAGATACAATAACGATGCTAATTTCGCAATTAAAATTGTGTAGACAGTACAAAATTTGTAATTCTGTGTATTTCTATGCCTTTTCAGGCAGTTGATAATGAAGAAGATTACCTCATTAAATTGGGGCAGGTCAGCAGTATTATTGATGAGTTGGATACGACATGTGTAGCTATTATTGGCAGGGGCGTACCCAGAAATTTGACAAGGAGGAGGGGGGACGAACTTGGAACTAATCGTAGAAGTATAATTGAAATAGAGATAAATAATTTTTATGTACGTTCATGATAAGCTTATCGTTCAGTTAGAGACACGCCCGTCGCCAAGAGGGTGCCAGGTGGTGTCAGGCCCTCCCAAATTGAGTTGGTGCCCCCCAGAAAAAATAGTAGGTACTGTGATAATATGACGTTATTTTATTTGAAATGTTTGTACTAAACGATGTCGCTTAAGAAGTAGCTTATACCAAGTACCTCCAATGACTGGCAATTCAGCCACTTCCTGTAATCTACTTTTGTATTTGTATTTGTATACCCGTTCTAAAAGCTATGATCACACTAATGTAGGCTAAAGCAGCTAGGTTTATAGCTTACATTTCTTCCTAGCTTAGTATAGATAAAGTTAAACGCTCGGATACCCTAGACCAGAATCTAAGTCTATGACAAGTGTGTAGAACCTTCAGTACCTTATGCTTTAATGATATGCCTGCACTGGGTTTGTTTTATTTAGTTTTATTTAGTGAGGCTTCCGTTTCGACACTCACTCGAGTTTTGACACCCTACAGACGTTCCATGACGTAACAAAGACAAAGCTGTCTGGTGATTCTGTCGCTTCTCTCTTCATACACTAAACAGCTAAATATGAATGAACTGCTCCGTGTATTTTCCGAAGCCAAAAACAGGCGTCTTGAACTGTATTGATACTCGTGTTTTCTCGTGTTGTCTCGTGTATTCCACTGTCTACCTGTAAGTACCTAGTACTGAATAAAAATTATTCGATTATGATCTTTTTTGTGTTTATGGGGAGGTGCCCCCCTAATAAACACAAGTGCCCCTCCAAATATTTTTGGCTGGTGACGGGCCCGGTTAGAGATGATTAACTAGCTACTGCTAAGACACATTATGAATAAAAATATAAATATTATATTATAAAAAATATAAAAATTATGATAAAAATCTGATTAGTAACATAATATTCAATACAAACCACAATTAGGATGCTCGGATTTGTATTAACATAAGAATAAAAAAGTGCTAATTTCGAGATTAAGCATTTCCTTGAACTGTTACCTTTATAAAAGAAAATTATTCTCAGGGCCGGATTAAGAGTTTTCGTGATCCTAAGCCATTTTAGATTTTTAGTAGTAGGGGAGGCAAGAGCTAGCGCCGAAGGCGCCGAAATTTTTTAATTTTCATTCTCATCCTGTTGTAACCTAGCAATTTTACTGGAAAAATAATAATTTATAGCTCAAGGCGGGGAGATCGCCCCTGTCGCCCTCCCCTTCAGTACGCCTCTGATTATTGGTGACGTTAATGCTAATGTGCTTAATAATTCTTTGTTTAGCAACCACTAAAAGCCTTCTGTGAAGTAATAACTTGACCTTTCATCTATGTGTTGTCTTCCTGGTGATAGCTTTACTTATGTTAGTGATAGCTGGCACACCACCTCATGGTTGGATCATTGTATTTGTACACCTGATGCAACTCAGGCAGTTCTGAATATAGCAGTTTTGTACTCCTATGCTAATTCTGACCACATGCCCCTATTAATTGAGTTTGTCATTAATTGTATTCCAATGCTATCACAGGTAAATGATACAAGTAAAGCGAAGTTAGCCTGATCCAAAGTTGATAATGAGACAAACAACAGTACTGTAATAAGTCTGATGTATTGCTAAGTAATATATGTATCCCTAATGGTGCTCTAGCTTGTCAGGACGCAAACTGGAGAATTCAAACACATATTTTGGCATTTAAAGACATGTATGAACAAATTCTTTCCTCTCTCAATAATGCTAGCCTAGACTTAAATACCTTTAGAAGAAAAAATTATACATGTAGACTTGGCTGGAGTGATTATGTGGCTGAACCTCATAATGCATCCAGAGATGCTTTTTTTAATGTGGTGTGAACAGTGGTGGGCACCGTTAACCAAAAAGTTAACTTCGATAACGATAATCCGTTAACCCCAATTTTTAACTCCGATAACGATAATCCGATCATTTTACTACAAAGTTAACGGAACTTAACGATAATATAACTATTTCTTTACTAACATTTAAAAAAATCAAGGAAAAAAGCTTTAAAACCCATAGAAAATGTTTATTTATGCAAAATCCAACAATAAATAGGTATTTAACTGTATTTTATCAAGTTTTGCAACTTTTTTGCTTAATAACTTTTTTTTTTATTTTTATAAAAATGTACTGAGTACATGTTTTGAAACCCTTGTAACCACTAACCATTAACTAAATTTTAATTTACCAGAGAATTATTATGGCGGGAACTGAAAGGTAAAATTAAATTTTAGGCACATTTATTAAAGACTATGACACAATGTGCTGGTTGCCCTTCAGAAAGACCAAATCTCAAAGTTAGGCCCAACTGCCAGTCTTGACCTCTTGGGCCTCAGGATGTCCTTGCCGAGAGAGAAGAGCCGTTCCACTGCGGCAGAGGACGGAATTGGCAGACTGAAGTTATGGCGGTTTGAATTCATTCGCGGAGCGGTGATCTTCTGTGAATGACTCCTCGCGGTTAACGTGTTAACCGACTTTAACGGACTAATATCGAGTTATCGGAAGTTAACTGGTCCGATAACGATAAATGGAAATTAACTTCCGTTAATAGTCCGTTAAAAAAAGTTAACTTCGTTAATTAACTGTTATCGGATTAACGCTTTAGTGCCCAACACTGGGTGTGAACAAGGGAAGCCAAAGCAAGGCCCTGTATTACAACAAAAACAGAAGGCTAATGCCAGGTTCAAGTATGCATTAAGGTATATAAAAATTCATGAGGATGAGTTAAGCAGGGATGCTTTGGCTATAAAGCTTGCCAGTAAGAATCCAAGAAACTTTTGGGGCGAATTAAAAATGATGAATAATAGTGCATTGTCTCTCCCTGCTAATATTGATAATGTATCTGGGACTGTGAATATAGTCAAATTATGGAAGGAACACTACAGTCAGTTATTCAACTCTGTACATAAGAACAATAATGTTAATTGTGATACTATCTATAGTCCAGATATGAGAGTTAGTGTATTTGAGTCTAAAAAGGCCATAAAATGTTTAGATTGTAACAAATCATGTGGTATTGATGGTATTTCTGCTGAGCATCTGAAATTTAGTAGTGACAGATTAGTGCTTCTGTTAGTTTTGTGCTTTACAGGTTTACTCATACATGGTGTTTTGCCGGATACAATGTTATCCATTGTTTTGGTGTCAGTACTAAAAGATAAAAAGGGTAAAATTAACAGTAAAGATAACTATAGGCCAATAGCCTTGGCCAGTATTATGTTTAAGGTGTTTGAATAATACTTATTAATTGACTTAATGTTATCTGTATACTAGTGATAACCAATTTGGTTTTAAAAAGAAACACAGTACTGATATGTGTGTATGCATGCCTTGAAGGAATGGTCTGTAAATACCAAACTCTAGATGCTAGTGTATTTTTGTGTTTCCTGGATGCCTCTAAAGCATCTGATCGTTTTAATCCTGACAAATTATTCATGAAACTTGTAAATCGTAATGTACCTGGTTACTTGATCCGTATATTAATATTCTGGTATTATCACCAGACAATGATTGTAAGATAGGGTGGGGTTAATTCAGAGCAGGGAGGGATACTATTCCCCTACTTATTCATTGTTTATATGGATAATCTACAGGGTGTCCTGAATGTCTTGTTACACCTATGTAAGTGTTACTCCAGTGTTCTGTAACTATGGTAATGAAAGTATAGTAGAAAACACTGTGATACATTTTATTTTATACAGAATTATACAACATTGTAGTTTATACATAGTTATACACAAGTTTACCATGTATCCAATGGATATGTATGCAAACCATCGTTCTCACTGCACGGAATAATTTTACGCCAGGTTCGGTATGCTATGCTCCTCAACATTTTAGGTGTTACAAGTTTAAAAGCATCCTTTACGGCTTCCTTTAGTCCGTCATTGGAATCATAACGTTTTTGAGAAACCTTTTCCTTTATAAATCCCCATAATGCATTGTCACAACTCGAGAGATCTGGGCTTCTCAGAGCCCATTTTAATGTTGCATTTTAATGTCCCAATCCATTGACCAGAAACACTTCATTTAAATTTCATGAACGCTCAAGGAATAGTGGGAGGTACTCCATCCTGTTGGAACCAAACATCATTTAATATTCCGAGATTATACATAGTGTAGCAAGACTTTCGGGACACCGTGTATTTGTTGTGCTGAACACCTGTAAAATAGGCTACTATATTGGTACGATGATTGTTAATCATCTGATATATGCAGATGATCTAATTCTTATTTCTTCATCTGTAAAAGGGCTCAGCACACTTTTGAAGGTGTGTGAAAGGTATGGGAAGGATAACGACATAAAATATTATCCTGCTAAAAGTCGTTATGATTATGAGGACCAAGGCCTACAAGTATAGAAAATTTCCTGAATTTCAAATGAATGGTATGGTGCTGTCAGAAGTAATCCACACTAAGTATCTTGGCCACATACTAACGGATAGTCTTTCAAATGACTGTGATATTCTAAGGCAATGTAGACAATTATATACTCAAGGAAATACTTTGGTTAGAAAATTTCGTGTGTTCATTAGATGTTAACCCTATATGGACAGAATTTTCTGTAGGGTTAAGTTATAAATGCGTGTACATGGCCGTAACTACCTATGAGGTCACCGAGGTCCGGACCTCGGTAATTATTTCACTGGAAAGTGAAAATTGACAGAGAGAGAGTTCTCAAGCGGTGGGATGCCTCTGGCCACAGGAGGATCCAGCTAGCCTTCCATTCCACAAGGTAATGTATGTTGTGAAGATTAGAATACAAATAGTTACCTGTCACATTTGCACTAACTGATCATCATAACTTAATGTGTCTATATCTGTCTTTCTGATCATCATAACTAAACTTAGTGTGTCATGTCTTTCTTATTTTATGTCATTTCAGTGAGCCAAGACAGACAGAACAGAGAGGAGAACAGACACAATAACATAAAGGAGGACAGTCAAAAACAGAAGACAGACTGAAGAAGAAAGGAGGACAGTCAAAAGCAGAAGAGAGACTGGAGAAGAAAGGAGGACAGTCAAAAGCAGAAGACAGACTGGAGAAGAAAGGAGG
This sequence comes from Bathynomus jamesi, assembly GCA_023014485.1. Taxonomy (NCBI): domain Eukaryota; kingdom Metazoa; phylum Arthropoda; class Malacostraca; order Isopoda; family Cirolanidae; genus Bathynomus; species Bathynomus jamesi. Next base: position 76,170 of record JAJOZX010013765.1, on the reverse strand, counting down.
ACAGTCAAAAGCAGAGAAGACAGACTGGAGAAGAAAGGAGGACAGTCAAAAGCAGAGAAGACAGACTGGAGAAGAAAGGAGGTCAGTCAAAAGCAGAGAAGACAGACTGGAGAAGAAAGGAGGACAGTCAAAAGCAGAGAAGACAGACTGGAGAAGAGAGAGGAGGAGGAGGACAGAGGAAGCAGTGGTGGGATGCCTCTGGCCAGGAGGATCCAGCTAGCCTTCCATTCCACAAGGTAATGCATGTTGTGAAGATTAGTATACAAATAGTTACCTGTCACATTTGCACTAACTGATCACCATAACTTAATGTGTCTATATCTGTCTTTCTAATTTTATGTAATTTCAGTGAGCCAAGACAGACAGGAGAGCAGAGAGGAAGCACTGGTGGGATGCTTCTGGCCAGGAGGATCCAGCTAGCCTTCCATTCCACAAGGTAATGCATGTTGTGAAGATTAGAATACAAATAGTTACCTGTCACATTTGCACTAACTGATCATCATAACTTAATGTGTCTATATCTGTCTTTCTTATTTTATGTAATTTCAGTGAGCCAAGACAGACAGGAGAGCAGAGGAGGGGCAGCAGCACAGAGAGGAGAACAGAGAGAACTTGTATCTGCTCTAAAGTACACACACACACACACACACACACACACACACACACACACACACACAGAGTGAAATATTGCTGCAGCTTTAATAAAAGTATTTTTGCTAACAGGTCCCTTTGTACAGTATTTAATTATAGACAAGGGTTTTGTGTTTAGTGTATAGCTTGGGTTGTGTTTGTACAGTAGATGTCATTTTGGTCTGAATTTTGCTCGTCCCGCCGCGCTCGAAAAAAATCTGGACCTCACTAATTTCTAAACCCTAGTTACGGCCCTGTGCGCAGGGCCGGATTAACCATTAAGCAAAATAAGCCCGTGCTTAGGGCATCAAGGGAAGGGGGGCACCACAGAAATTTTCCATTGTCGGATTTACCATGGATTTATTATACTATTATAATCGCGGCTTATAGCCTATAAGCTGTTGAAAACTGAATTATATATATTCATATATAGTATTTATTTTTTTCATTGTTTGAATTTGTAGTGAACAACAACCCTTTTGAGAGAATAAATATATTTCGTTGTAATCACACACTTTACGCTTTGCGTTATTATTTTGTTTATATCAAATCTTTGAGCGCCATATTAAAAATACATATAGATTAAATATTTTCGTGTGCTATAGTAAATGTAAAAACAAGATTCAGTCATGCTGAACTTTATAAAATAATTGTAGAAGACAATATTGAGTGTGCCTTCCCAAATGTAGAAATTGCCTTTCGTATATTTTTAACATTAATGGTCACAAATTGCTCAGCTGAGCGTTCATTTCTCAGTTGAAGTATATTAAAAATACCAACAGAACAACTATGCAACAAGGCAGGCTGGATGCCTTATCTCTACTAAGTATAGAAGCAGATGTGTTACGTAAGATTAGTTTTGAGGATCTGATCAAAGACTTTGCAATTAAAAAAAGTAGGAGAAAACTTTTCAAATATAAATGAAGTGGAAGTATACAAAAATAAACATTATTTTCCATCTTACTGTAAGTTTTGTTTCATTTCAAAAAATAAAATTTTATTTTATGGTTTATTTTTGTTTATATTTTGAATTACATATATATGGGGCACCAAAATCTTTTAAGTGCTTAGGGCCTCTAAAGGTCTTAATCCGGCCCTGCCTGTGCGTGTATATGAAAGGTTAGAAATTTGGGTGCTCTTCCAATATGTGCTCTACCGCGAAACTGTTATCTACCATATTCCAATACGTGCTCTACCGTGAAACTAGCCTTATAAGGCTAACTAACGAAAATATCATGACTTAACCTAACCAATCGTTAGGTCAACTATACGCCCTTGACGATTGGTTAGGTTAAGTCGTGATATTTTCGTTAGTTAGCCTGGAATATGGAATATTAGTTGGAATATGGTAGATCACAGTTTCGCGGTAGAGCACATGTTGGAAGAGCACCGAAATTTGTAACAGTTGTCCATATAGGTAGGGTTAAGTTGATTTTATTCAAAACTTTTTGTACTCTAATGTATATGTTAATGTATATGTTACAGTCAAAGTGATTAACCAGCCATTTCGTGTAATGGCTGAAACTTTGTCATTTCGCGAAATGGCTGTTTCACTTGGTCATTTCACGAAATGACTAAAATCTTCAGCCATTACGCGAAATGGCTGAAATTCCACCTTGGTCATTTCGTGAAATGGCTAAAATGACTTTGTTATGAATTCATAGAAATAACAAACCACAATAAAATTGGAAACCTTTATTTAACTAACTAAATCTGCTAAAACATACATACATCCACAGGTCTGTTCAAATAAGTGAGAAACACTCTTCAAGTACACATTTGAATTTGAATTTTCAATATAGAGGTTTTCAAATACTAACCAAGCCTTCAATGTTATTCCGATATCATCTATTGAAGGCCCAGTTAGATCAACTGTATGCCCTTCACAATTAGTTAAGTGAAGTCGTGTTATTTTCGTTAAAACTAATGAAAATAACACAACTTACAAGATCATTTGCCCGGTTAGGTCAACTGTATGCCGAGTTAGGTCAGCTGTATGCCCTTGACAATTGGTTAGGTTAAATCGTGTTATTTTCGTTAAAACTAACGAAAATAACACAACTTAACCTAGCCAATTGTCAAGGGCATACAGTTGATCTAACCGGGCAAATGATCTTGTACGAAATGACCAAGGTGGAATTTCAGCCATTTCGCGTAATGGCTGAAGATTTTAGTCATTTCGCGAAATGGCTGGTTACACACTTTGACTAACATTTTCAGCCCATTTGTGGAACTACAGGATGTATAATTTGAGGAAATTATATGTTGCATATAATAATATTTTTAGGAGTTTATTAGGGACTTCAAGATTTATAAATGGTGCTCCTTCTAGTGTCAGTATGGTGTTCGTAGTCAATAAAGTGCCTAACTGTGCCAGTGTCATTCACAATTTTGTATTTAGATTTATCACTAGGCTTGGTGAGTCACTCAATAAGATAATAGAAGCCATGGTTAGTGGACTGGTCTCCGATATATTTTATAAATCTCAAATGTGGAAGCATTGGCATAGGCAATTGTATGTTCATTATACACAGTGATTCACTGGCCTACTTAGTCATTGCTCCAGACAACTATCTCTTAATCTTCTATGGACCTCTTGTATAATGTTTGTACCTGTTGAGTTTGAAATAAAGTGTTTTTGTTTTGTTTGTTTGACCGTCGTCCCATTTCGCTCGACTCGACCATATGGTTTAAAGATGGCCCCCCGTCTTATCTTCTTTTGAGGTGGAAGAGCAAGTACTTTCCTCTCCTCGATCTACCTTTCCCCTGTGGACCCTTCGTCCCCTCTGTATCTGTTCCTTCCTCTCTACTGCAACAAAGTCACAGTTCCACCCTTTTGCTCTCCGTCAATTGTTTCTCTCCCATTCCGATTCTATCCCCGTGTTCACTGACGGCTCCCGCTCGCCACTTGGAGTGGGTTGCGTAGCAGCCTTCCCGTCAGTAGTTCAATCGCTATCCCTTTTCCCAGCAGCTTTCATTTTTACGGCGGAACTTTCAGCTATTCTCTTGGCCCTTCGATTCCTCTTTCAACTCTTATCTACGTCTCTTGTCATTTATTCCGACTCCGCAGCGCTCTTGAAGCCCTGTCTTTTCTCATCTCCCCACATCCGTTGGTGCGACAGATCCAGGACTCGCTTGTCTTTTTTTCATCAAGTAGCAAATGGGTCACCTTTTGTTGGGTACCTTCCCACCTCAGTGTTCCGGGCAACGAACACGCGGACGCTGCGGCGAGGGAGGTGTCCTCCCTATCTTTCGACCCTAACATACCTCTATAGGCGATGGATTTCTCGTGGGTTTTCCGGGACACACTCCTTCGGCGGTGGCAGCGACAGTGGAAGAATGTGTCCGGGAATTTCCTGAGGGCCTTGAAGCCTACGATTCGTTTCGATACCGCTCTGGTACCCCTGCGCATTTGTCGCACTCGCCTCACACATGGCCATTTTATGACGGGAGATCTTGCCCCTTCTGCCCTTGCGACATTCCTCTCTCCATCTCACATTTACTTTTAGTTTGCCCTGCCTTTGCTGCCGCCCGTTCCCAGTTCTTCCCTTTCAGACTCCACTTCTTATTTCTCCCTTTCTCTAGACTCCACTTCTCCTTTTTATTTAATATGAGTGAAGTTATAATTTCTTCCTCTCTTTGCTGTTCCCACTGCCTTCCCTCTCGTTTCTCACGGTTTTCCTTTAGCTGCTCCTTCTCCAGTATTTCTCTCCCCATTTTCTTGCGTTCTTCTCTATTTTAGTTTCGGCGCAATATGACCTCGAAGTCGAAGCGCCGCGGCTTCACCGGCGCGCCGGTGAATGAAGCACTGCTATTCATTTATTCCTATAGTCTTGTTTTTACCATTTGTGTTTTGTGTTGCTTAACCACTATAAGCCTCAAGGGCTACACCTAACTTGTTTGGATCACTTAAAATTGTCATGCAAATATCAATCCTTTTTGAATACCCGATTTCCCTTATAAAGACCTTATTGAAAAACCAAACTTCAGTTATCAATATGCATCACAATGGATTTTAAGCATTCTCAGGCTGTGAATTAAATTGTATTTTTAACTGCCTTGTAAGCAACATATTAATGCAAACATACCCAAAATTTTAGAACCTTTATTATTATTGTTGCTAATTTTGCTCCCCTTTCTGGCATCATTGCATTTATGGATTCCTGTGGGTCCACTGACGCCAGTGTTGGGGATAATCCCTAAAAGTTTTTTTTCTTTATTAGGCACTTGTTTTTGACTGGGATATTTGCTTATTGAAGTGAATTTGGACAAAGCTTTTTCTACCCCAATACCTGTGCAAATGCTGAAGCCAGAGTTGACACATATATTGGTTATAAACATTGCTTGGATAATCATAAGATGTCATTACCTGAATTTTAAAAAAATAACTATATTACCAGGAACGGATTTAGACCGTCTTCCGGAAGACGGTCAGAATTTTCAGTGAATTTTTTTATTATATGACATTTTAATAATAATATATATAATATTTAATTATATAATATTTTGATAAATATGATGTAATTTTCCATTGTTTTATTTTTATATCTTTCATTTCATTTAAAAATATGTTATAGCAACTTGAAAATGTACTTCTGCCAAAAAGGTGCTAGCGAAAATTTCACGATTTACATCTCACACTGATGATCATAATGTACTATACAACCTGTAACAAAGCTGTTGCGTGAAAAATGTAGGATAATTTTCTTAAAATTTGGTTACAACAAATTTCAAGTTCACAATCTATTCCAGCGATTTCTCATCAGACTGCTTTATATTAGAAAAAAAAATTCATATACTGTAGTTACATAGTTACTATTAGGGCAACAATAGAAAGAACAAGAACAAGTTTACAAAACATACTGACCAGAGCCCACGTAGTATGACAAAACAAAAAAAGAAAACAACTTTGGGCCATAACGGAACCCTTTCACTTATAATTTCGCCAAATGATAATCAGTGTACATCAATTTCTGGAAGTTGTTCAGATAGCACTCCACTGTCCTTGTATCTTTCGAAAGCTGACAACGGACTTCTTAAACTTTTAATCAAAGCTCTCCTGCTCACTTCGCTAGAATGCAAGGGGTTGCATCACCATGCAACATAACACTTCGAGGTTCCGCTCTCTCTTAAAAAATTACAAACAAGGTGTTGTCCAATTCAAAGACGAGCAGGGGATGGAGATATACTGAAAGTGGAACCACGTACCAGAATTGAATGAAATTTGCTATTCTAGAAGTCAATGAAAAAACTCGCCACTCTCATTTCAACTTTTTTCAGTGATCGTTGCTCCTCTGCTATGTTCAGCTGAAAGGCTCCCTACATACCATTAATCAAACTATCACTTGGCCGTACAAGGTTTCACAATGAACCTTCAGTGTGCCTGTATGGACAATGAAGCCTTAAACACGCATGGTTTGCCTACTGAGTAGTAAGACGTACATTCAACCTAGCATCGAAACAGTGGGACCAAGACTGTCTGAAAATACCAGTAGACCAAATTCAATCGAAACACTCTCTCTCTCTCTCTCTCTCTCTCTCTCTCTCTCTCTCTCTCTTTCGGGAGGGCGGGTGAAGTATTTTGCACAATCCCGTCCCGTGGGTTACTAGGACCCCATCCCTACTCTGTCCTTTTAGCTTACGTTAAGGTTGTTCTCCTCTGACTGCAAAAAGAAAAAAAAAAAAAAAACTTTTAGTATTAAGTCTTTTTCTCTTTTACTATTAGGACCCTACTGCTACCTCATGCGTGGGAAGAGAGGCTTTGGAACCTCTATAAATAACACCATTTAACGCTCGTAGGTTGTGAGAGACTGGGATGGAGAGGTCCCAGCGTAGGGGCGAGAGGCTTTGGAACCTCTATAAATAACACCATTTAACGCTCGTAGGTTGTGAGAGACTGGGATGGAGAGGTCTCAGGCGTAGGGGCGCGATGAATGGAGTGTGGCTAGTGCCCTGTTAAGCCCATTCCTAATGCGTAATGGCCTGACCAGCCCCCTGCGACCGTTCTTTGGTGACCAATTGATGGTGCTTGGCTGTACTGCTCTGAGGTGAGAGAGCTTTACTGCCCAGCTGGCTGCCAGGCCAGTGTAAAGTCTTGGGCGTAGCCTCTGGGTCTGGTGGGATATCCTTTAAACACTGGATTCTAAGAGTCTGGCCGCTTGTGAGTGACTAGTAAGACTTAGTAAGGGGCTGCATCTCGCTGTCGCTCCTGGCGGGAAATCCGTGACGCCTGCGTCGCGAGTGTTTGTCAGTTGGTAGCTGCGACACGTTTGGGACTGTCCGGCCCTGGGGAGACCTTTGGTCGGTGCGGCAGCAGTGAGAGGTGTAGTCTTCTGGAAGGGATGAACGTCACTTGCAAATAGGTGGATGCGTCTACGCGCGGGAAGAATTCACCCCCCCACCTCCTTTTTATATACTGGTCAGAACGTTTTTGATAGTTTTCATTGCTAGAACGCTTTATCTTATTCAGAGTATTCAGAATTTGAAAAAAGAAAAAAAAAAAAGGTTACAATGACTGGACCGCAGAAATTGAAGGCTGAATGTGCGAGGTGTGAAGTGAACCAGTGGGTGACGAACTTCAAAGAAGCTTGCTTCGAGAAGATCAACCACTCCAGCGTGTGCCGCTTTTGCGAACACATGCAGTTTTACTTGAAGCTGGAGGAGAGGGTCCGGCGGCTCGAGTCGTCCAGATCGGCTGTTGGAGGTGCGGCGGTCACTGACGAGGCTGCGCCGCCCTCCAACCCGGAGCTCATTCAGGATAGGATAGCTGCCGTGGAAAGGGGGTCCAGCGATGGAATGGACAGAGCTCGGGACCACGGAGAAAGGGTAGAGGTGAAACCGAGGGCCAGGGTTCTAAATCAGTGTCAGGAATCGCCAGCGACAACACGTGGAATGCATGGAACCGCGGCGTAAGGTGGAGGGCGTAAAGAAGGGGCCGATAGAGAAGGGTGGGAAGGGGCCGATAAGAAAAAGGGTGGGAAGGGGCCTACTGATGACCCAAAGAAGCGGAAGGATGTAGCTGCCGGTCGGGGTGGGTCGGGTGGTGTAAGTGCGGCCGAGTTTATGGGTGGCGACGGGTTTCGAAAGGTCTCGGGCAAGAAGGCTGCGAAGCCGAAGCCCGAGACCCCAGTTGCCCCTGTCAGGACCTCCAACCGCTTTAGTCTCCTGTGCGCGAAGGAGGAAGACACCGTTTTAATTGGGGACTCGCAGATTAGGGGCCAGGAGAAGTACTTTGTTTTTGCAAACCGAGACAGGAGGAAGGTAAGGTGCTTACCCAGTCGGGGAACGGCGCACATAAGGAAGGAATTAGATAAGGTGCGCGTGGCTAGTCGGAGGACTGCGATCGTTGTCCATGCTGGTGGCAACGACTTGTTCCTCAAAGGCGGTAGGGTAGGTTCAACGGAAGGGATCATCACCGAGATCATGTCTCTTGCGGATGATCTGAAACTTAAGACAGACAGGGGAATGTTGATGGGTATTTTACCGCGGATGAATGCCAGTTCACGCGCTCAGTAAGGTCATTGGCATCAACGAGAGGGTGCAAGACTTGTGCGTCCCACTGGGCGTGAGGTTTGTTGACCCGTTCGACGCGTTTTCGGGTAGGTGGGACCTGTATCAGAGGGATGGTGTCCACCTCAATGTCAGGGGTAAAGGTGTGCTAGGCACGCTGCTTGACCGGCACCTATACGTATGGTGAGGTCGAGTCCGGGGAGAGATGATGGGCCCCCACCGGGGAGGGATGATGATGAGCCGGTGGCGGACGTACCTTCAACTGAAGGGTGCGTCCAGGTACAGGTGGGTAACTCTCCTTCCACGTTGGAGGGGGCTCAGGCTCCTGCGGAGATTGTCCCCTCGTTAGTGAGGGGCTCTTCAACTCCCGACAGCCCTGGCTGTTCGGGAAACGGGTCGTGCTAGGGGGCGGTCAGAATAGGGGAGGCTCCCTCCGTGCAATGCTTTTTAATGCTAGGTCGATCAGGAACAAGTTTTGCGAGCTACGGGCGCTCTTAGCATCAGAATACCAGGATATCGTTGCTATCACCGAGTCCTGGATTCATACTGATCGTAGGGACTACGTTGGGGAGTTCGAAATTCCCGGGTATAGAATGTTTCGCAAAGACCGCACCCGTGGGGAGGGGGGTGGGGTACTAATATACGTCAGAGACACGTTGAGTCCGGTTGACTGCCAGTTCCGGTCGGAACGGGAGCTGCTTGGCGTCGATCTGAACGTGGGAGGGACGAACTATAGGTTAATCTTGGTGTACAGACCTCCGCATCTCCTCCTCGAGAAGGATACAGCCCTGTACACCGAACTCAGTAGCCTGCTAGGGGATAGGGTGTGTGTAGTTTTAGGAGACTTCAACTGTCGCGGCATAAAGTGGGAAAACAGGACTGCCGATGCTGAAGGGAGGAGGCTAGTTGACTTTGATGATGAGAACTTCCTCACTCAGTGGGTCAACGAGCCTACACGAGGCGAAAGCGTTCTAGACTTAGTATTCACGACCGAAGACAACCTCGTCACTGGCCTCACCGTTGACGAATCATTGGGCGGGAGTGATCACGGTCTTATTAGGTTCCGTGTGTGCGTCCCTCGGGTGAAGCGTAGTAACTCGAGAGGCAGTAAGCTCGATCTCCGGCGGGCGAACTTTGTTACCCTCAGGGATAGCGTAGGAGAGATGGGGTTAGAGGTTGGCGGCGATTTTGAGGGAGTGTGGAGTGCATTCCGGGACGAGTTTATGGTGCTGCAGTCTGCTGCCATACCCTCAAAACCGGTCACCCCTGCTTCAACGCAGCCTAAGTGGTTCAATCGTGACATCGCTTCGGCTATCCGAAATAGGAAAGTAGCGTATAGGAGGGCGAAGGCCAATCGTTCCCACGAGAACACTGAAGCGTATGTCCGTCTGTGTAGGGAAATGAAGGCGAAGGTTAGGCTAGCGAAACGTAACGAAGAACTACGGGTGGCAAGCCTCTGCAAGGGGAACCCTAAGGAATTCTTCAGTTATGTTAATAGTAGAAAGCTCATTAGAAGCATGATAGGTCCGTTAAAGGACGGAAGCGGCGTTCTGCGGACCTCCGACGCGGACATCGCTAATGTGCTTAATGAATACTTTGCGGGAGTGTTCACCAGGGAGGATATCCGCGTCATCCCCGAGCCAGGCGTGAGGCACGAAGGTGCTGGCCTGGATAGTGTTAGATGTACCGCGACAGTCATTGCCGATAGAATAGACAAACTGAGCGCGTTTAAGGCTCCTGGGCCAGACCAGTTTCTCCCCAGAGTGTTGCGAGAAGTGCGCGACCAGGTGGCTCCCCACCTGGCTACAGTCTTCAACAAATCGTTGGAGATGGGCCAGGTGCCTGGTGACTGGAGGGAAGCCAACGTGACCCCTATCTTTAAGAAAGGGGATCACGAAAGTCCAGGGAACTATCGTCCCATTAGTCTCACTTCAGTTGTAGGTAAATTATTAGAAGGGATAATAGCTGATACGATCGTTGACTATTTGGATTCCTACAAGCTGCTTGGGGACTCCCAACATGGGTTTAGACGGCATAGGTCGTGTCTCACCAACTTGCTCGAGTTTTTCCACGTCATGTTGAGTGAGTATGATAAGAGTAGGGCGATTGATATACTTTATCTCGACTTTCAGACAGCCTTTGTGCGCGCGCTGGGTATCGGTGGGGAAATAGGTAGGTGGATTGAAAACTGGCTGAGGAATAGGCAGCAGAGGGTGGTAATTAAAGGGGCTAGTTCGGGTTGGGCCTCGGTCACTAGTGGGGTTCCTCAGGGTTCCGTTTTGGGGCCACTGTTGTTTATCATTTACATAAATGATATCGACGGTGGCATCGTCAGTCGGATCGCCAAATTCGCTGATGACACCAAGCTTGGGGCCAATATTGGGACGCCCAAAGCGATCGAGCAACTGCGTGCGGACCTAGGTAGGATAGGAGAGTGGTCCGAAAAATGGCAAATGCCGTTTAACTTCAGTAAATGCAAAGTGATGCACATTGGCTACGCCAATCCCAAGTCGGACTACTCGATGTTGGGTAGTAATATCGAAGTGACTGATTTAGAAAAGGACTTGGGTGTGCTAATTAGCAGCGACCTTAAGTTTACCAAACAGTGCGTAGAGGTGGAAAAGAAAGCCCAGAAACTATTGGGCTATATCAGGAGGCAATTTCAGTTTCGGAACAAGGAGATTGTGCTCTCACTGTACAATTCCCTTGTTCGGCCGCACCTGGAGTATGCTGTGCAGTTCTGGTCGCCCACCCTCAGGAAAGATATTGAGAGGCTGGAGCGAGTGCAGGCGAGGGCCACAAAGTTAATCCCTTCCGTTAGGCATATGGGCTACAATCGACGGTTACGCGCCCTGAACTTGTTTTCGCTTGAAACTCGAAGGCTGCGCGGTCAACTGATCGAGGTTTTCAAGCTCTTACGCGGGTTCAACGATGTCGATTTTAGAAGTATGTTTAGTTTAAATGATAACCCAACTCGCAACAATGGTTGGAAGTTGGATTTGAAACGGTTTAGGACTAGTGTGTGTGGGAATTACTTTACGTATAAGATCTGTGACACATGGAACAGGTTACCTTCGGAAGTCGTGAACAGTTCCTCTGTGGATCAGTTCAAGAAAAGGTTAGACCAAATCTTGCACACTATTTGAGTGTGTACAAAATTTTCCCTGGCACCCGTTGCCATTGGTACCTCCTCGGTATGGGCCGCAAGGCCTTTTGAGGTACTTCTTTTCCTTGTAACTCTCTCTCTCTCTCTCTCTCTCTCTCTCTCTCTCTCTCTCTCACCTTATTCGGGTCAACTAAATGCGTTAAAGATTCGATAGAACACATCCACCCAAACTAGTGACGAAAAAGTAGGTTTTTCTGGTGTATTTCATGCTGTTTCAATTGAATCTGACCTTCACCGTTAAGGACCCCCCCCCCCCCCCCCCGGGCTTTGAAGAAGAGGGAAAATGTGGGCTAAAAAGGCCAGAATCAATTGAAACAGCATGAAATACACCAGAAAAACCTATTTTCGTATTTTCGTCAGTAATATTCAAGGCAAAAGTAACCTAACCTGCTACTACTTACCTTTCCGGGTCCCGACAATGACCCAACCTTACCTTTCCGGGTATAATCGCTTATGGCGTTGGATACCACAAAGGTTAACTGAATGCCTAGTTAGGTCAACTGTATGCCCTTGACAATTGGTTAGGTTAAGTCGTGATATTTTCGTTAAAACTAACGAAAATAACACAAGATGGTTTGACGAGTGAATAATGGTGCCAAAATTTAATAATTTCAAAAGTAAATATCTCGATAATTAGGAATTTCCGCCAAAATTAGTATAAAATAAGGTATTCTTATTTTCGCTAAAAATTCGTTTTAACTGCCCCCTCGTTTTTGACACGAAACATTTTTCTGGTGTATTTTGGTGTTTTTTGTTCAAATTTGACTTTCATTTTCTCGAGAAAATCCCCATTTTTGAGGAAATGACGATCTGACATATCCTCCAAAAATGACGATTTTACCTGAAAATGAAGGTCAGAGTTGAAGAAAAAAATACACCAAAAAAATATGTTCTCAAGTCGACAATTATAGGGGAACCCGTGGGGAATCGGGGGTTTTGGGAGGGGGGGGGACCTAACCTAACTTTACCCGTGGGGAATCGAGGGTTTTGGGTGGGAAGGAAAGGAGGGGACCTAACCTAACCAACCCTAACCTAGGCCGGAATATTTCCTAGCCAGTCTCTTAATATATATATTTTTTTACTCGATTAATCTGCAGCGTTGGGATGTCGATACATCTGAGCGGCGACCCGAATAAAATGATGCAGCCGTTGGTCTTCAGATATTCCTGGTTGAAGAGATATGTCGTGAGGTATTTGGGGTAGGATACCGTTTTGTTTCCTGACCGTAGCACCCAGGATTTAACATCGCGCCAGGCCCTCTCGATGTTTTGTGTGTGCACTCCTGAACTTGAGACGAACTCTTGCGAGTGATTAACTTTGTGGTGATATATCCCTCGCCGCTTAGGCTATTATAGGCGCGCCAATCGTCGGAATAGTAGTGCCGGGAGGTATATGCTGTTTTATGATGTCTACCAGGGTGTCACGATCACGATATTGTACAGGAAACAATAGAGTTTCTTCATATCACATTCGATGGCCCCAAATACCCACTTTCCTTTGACTTCGCATCCGCAGCCGTACTGGACTTGCCAAACTTTGATTCGTCGATCTCCACAATTTTACCTGGACCACCGATTTGCGCCAGCTCCCCCAACCAAAACTCGCAGATTCGTAACAGAAGGATTTCCAATTTACAGTCTCGCTGGTTAAATTAAGCCAATCCTTGGATCGCGTTGACTCTGGTTCTTGGCGAGGAAGAGGCCGATAAAGAGCAAATTGTCACTTGGCTTCACGTGGGACTGGTCCAACCAGGTTCCTTATAGAGGCTTACGGAGAACGAACACTGCCGCTTCCTAGACCGTTCGTCACGAGTAATTTTTCTTACAGCACCAAACTCTGGATGAATTCTTGAAAAAACAATTGTTCCCACAAGTACAGCACTTCACCTGCTTTCGAAACAACGCCGTGATTCTGAATATTTCCAACGCCGTATCGTTGTTATTATAAACGTCTTGAATGGTTTGGAAGTATGTATTAAAAAATTTATTGAAGAATTTATTATTTTTTTTTACTTGAGAGAGATTATTTTTATTTAGGTGTTATGGAAAAACTATACGCGCTCACAACATGGTATCATATGTGGTACATTTATTTCATAATTAAATATAAATTATTAATTAATTGAATTAAATATCTATAAAAAAATGCCTCGGGATTGGCGACATATCCTATTGGGATGAAATAATTGAATTGCATACGTACAAGAACTGTATGTATGAATCAGCCTCACATAGCAACAAGAAACCCAACTTATTGTTTAGTCTACCAAAGGAGTAGCCCAAACAAAAATTTTGCTAGTTCGACAAATAATACACCAGAACCAAGGAACGGCTCTCAGGGCTGTTTATGTTACAGCGAAGCTTTAAACTGGGAGGATGTCTTTGTCCCCCCTCTAGTCCTGAGTGAATTCCTTATAATATAAAACAAGACTATAAAAGGATAGGCTATTCCTTCAGGGGTTTATATAGTGACTGCCTATATTAATTACCTTAAGTAATTCGCCGCGTAACCCCATCGTGGCGACCCTACACCGAAAATGATCGTAACGCCCTACATCGAAGGCAAAACAAAGGACCCAGCAAAAATAAGGTGAGGCATTTGCAGATTTTATTAACATAAGGCTTTCCCAACTCCCGATGCTAGAATTACCGTAATCAATATAAATATAAAGAGTCCTTTAAAGACCTACATATTTATAACTCTCTAACGAAAAGCATAGGGCTTTTGTCGGTAACCCTCCACTGAAGTCGTTGGAATTTCCAACGGATGAGGGCAACAGGCAATCAACAATAGCCCTATATAGTTTTTTCAAATGGTGGCCCTGTGTATTGGGGAAAACTAACCCCTCTAAAATTTACACTGACACACGCAGTGGCTAGGCTTAACTCAGTAGGCCTAACCCCAATTTCAACCGTAACCCCACTATAGTTTTCATATGGTGGCCTAAGCACTGGGAACCGATTCCTTTACCTTTACACTAATCTAAACAAAGGCTTGTTCATTTAACAAGCATAACGTATTTCAGGTCCTAAAAATAATAGGCCCACAACATTAAACCTATTTAATAGGTCCTACTCTTCAACTAAAAACAAAGCCTTGTTAATTTAACAGGCTTAACTCATTTGAGGTCCTATAAAATAATAGGCCCAAACATAAGCCCTACTTGGTAGGCCCAACAAATAGGCCTATTTAGTAGGCCCACCTAACTTTACCTTACATAATGGGCCTACCTCTTAAAAGTAGGCCTACTCTTTACACTCAAGGCCTTATCCTAACTCAAAAACACTAAATTATAATTGAAACCTGTGTTGTAGGTTATTAAATTTATTTTCAGCAATTTAACTTACTCATTAACATCACAAAATTCGACTCAGACCTGTAACATCACAAAATTCGACTCGAACTGTAACATCACAAATTCGACTCGAACTGTAACATCACAAAATTTGACTCGAACTGTAACATCACAAAGACCTAAAGCAATTGCACAAATTCAAACCTACACCCACCTAACACCTATTCGTGACCCTATTCCACTATTCCGAAGTTCCTATTTGACATATAGCCCAACCTATTCCAAGTCCTATTTGACATATAGGCCCAACCAATTCTAAGTCCTATTTGACATATAGGCCCAACCTATTCTAAGTCCTATTTGACATATAGGCCCAACCTATTCGAAGTCCTATTTGACATATAGGCCCAACCTATTCCAAGTCCTATTTGACATATAGGCCCAACCTATTCCAAGTCCTATTTGACATATAGGCCCAACCTATTCCAAGTCCTATTTGACCAATATAGGCCCAACCTATTCCAAGTCCTATTTGACCATATAGGCCCACCTATTCCAATTCCTATTTGACCAATATAGGCCCAACCTATTCCAATTCGACATATAGGCATAAAACAGACAAGGCTTGATATAAGGGTCTCAAATGCAACGTTTTGAGGATCTTTACTCAGCCAAATTGATTAACCTAACCCAAAACCAAAAAATAACCCTATAAACAAAATACACATTTACACACACACACGTACGGTACAGTATATAAATATATACATACGACTCCAAACATCCAATTCTTCTTTTAAAGGAAGAATCACAACAGATTTCATCAACAGACACAAACATTCCTTGCAAACAGATTGGATTCCTTCAAAACCCCAAACCTTCCAGACCTACCTGTAGGATACATAACATTTACTCATTCATAACTACGGGTATTAACTTCATTGGAGTGGTGAATCCAAGTTTTGAAGACCAACTGGATTCGGAGGAATGACACACACACACACACACACACACACACACACACACACTACTCTTTCAATGTGTCTCAAACACAAAACCTGTCTAAACATAACCAAGGATCGAGAGTAAAAGCTTTTATTGCTGCGCTCTGATTCTGTGCACATAATTTTGTGCCAAAAATTATATGGTTAGACAGTGACACGTACAAACAAACTACTCTACTCCAAAGGGCCTTGGCCTACCTTGGCCATAGCCCAACAAATTCATCAAAGGGCTGATGGCCTACCCTTGGCCATAGCCCAACAAATCATCAAAGGGCCTTGGCCTACCTTGGCCATAGCCCAACAAATTCATCAAAGGGCTGATGGCCTACCCTTGGCCATAGCCCAACAAATCATCAAAGGGCCTTGGCCTACCTTGGCCATAGCCCAACAAATTCATCAAAGGGCTGATGGCCTACCTTGGCCATAGCCCAACAAATTCATCAAAGGGCTGATGGCCTACCTTGGCCATAGCCCAACAAATCATCAAAGGGCCTTGGCCTACCTTGGCCATAGCCCAACAAATTCATCAAAGGGCTGATGGCCTACCTTGGCCATAGCCCAACAAATTCATCAAAGGGCTGATGGCCTACCTTGGCCATAGCCCAACAAATTCATCAAAGGGCTGATGGCCTACCCTTGGCCATAGCCCAACAAATCATCAAAGGGCTTGGCCTACCTTGGCCATAGCCCAACAAATTCATCAAAGGGCTGATGGCCTACCTTGGCCATAGCCCAACAAATTCATCAAAGGGCTGATGGCCTACCTTGGCCATAGCCCAACAAATTCATCAAAGGGCTTGGCCTACCTTGGCCATAGCCCAACAAATTCATCAAAGGGCTGATGGCCTACCTTGGCCATAGCCCAACAAATTCATCAAAGGGCTGATGGCCTACCTTGGCCATAGCCCAACAAATCATCAAAGGGCCTTGGCCTACCTTGGCCATAGCCCAACAAATTCATCAAAGGGCTGGCCTACCTTGGCCATAGCCCAACAAATTCATCAAAGGGCTGATGGCCTACCCTTGGCCATAGCCCAACAAATCATCAAAGGGCTTGGCCTACCTTGGCCATAGCCCAACAAATTCATCAAAGGGCTGATGGCCTACCTTGGCCATAGCCCAACAAATTCATCAAAGGGCTGATGGCCTACCTTGGCCATAGCCCAACAAATTCATCAAAGGGCTGATGGCCTACCTTGGCCATAGCCCAACAAATTCATCAAAGGGCTGATGGCCTACCTTGGCCATAGCCCAACAAATTCATCAAAGGGCTGATGGCCTACCTTGGCCATAGCCCAACAAATTCATCAAAGGGCTGATGGCCTACCTTGGCCATAGCCCAACAAATTCATCAAAGGGCTGATGGCCTACCTTGGCCATAGCCCAACAAATTCATCAAAGGGCTGATGGCCTACCTTGGCCATAGCCCAACAAATTCATCAAAGGGCTGATGGCCTACCTTGGCCATAGCCCAACAAATTCATCAAAGGGCTTGGCCTACCTTGGCCATAGCCCAACAAATTCATCAAAGGGCTGATGGCCTACCTTGGCCATAGCCCAAATTCATCAAGGGTGATGGCCTACCTTGGCCATAGCCCAACAAATTCATCAAGGGCTGATGGCCTCCCTTGGCCAGAGACCAAACAACAAGGGTCTTGTGGCCTCCTTGGCCAGAGACCAAACAACAGGTCTTGTGGCCTCCCTTGGCCAGAGACCAAACAACAAGGGTCTTGTGGCCTCCTTTGGCCAGAGACCAAACAAAAAGGGTCTTGTGGCCTCCCTTGGCCATAGGCCAAACAACACAAAAACAGTACAGGATTCAAAGCCCCAAGCCCTCCAGATCTACCTGTGGAGGAGTAAATTTACTCCACTAAAACTACGGGTATTGACTAGTCTGAAGTGGTAGGAGGTTTGAATACAGTACAAACTCTTTCTAATTCTCCTAAATTAAATGAACAAATAACAAAAGACAACAATGGGAACATTGAACCAAACAATTACACGAAAACACTTGGAATGCTTTGGTTTTTAAAACAGAATTCCGAACACGATGACACTCTTTGCACAAAGAGTTATAACTTAAATCCAAATGCCGATACAAAAAGACAAGTGCTTTCAGAATCATCCAAAATTTTCGACCCCATTGGATTATATTTACCAGCAACCATAAGATCCAAAATCCTTTTGCAAGACTTATGGAAAAAGAAAATTGATTGGGATGAACCACTTTCAGTGGAAGACCAACTTCATTGGAAAAAATTAGCCACAGACTTGAACAAAGTTCAAGACATCTACGTACCAAGATGTGCTGGCTACAGATTGAAATCGCAAACACTACACATTTTTACAGATGCCAGCACACAAGCTTAGGGTGTTGTGCCTATTTAACAAGTGAAAATGAAAGTAACTTGGTTTATTCAAAGGCAAAAGTGGCACCCTTAAACCAAAAGAAAACTGTACCACAACTTGAATTATTAGCTGTCTCATTGGGAGTTAAAACAGCAAACTTTCTTTCACAAGTGTATAAAGAAGTTGACATAACAAACATTTACTTAAGGACAGACAGTCAAATTTGTCTAACATGGGTGACCAACACAGATACAACTTCTTGCAAAACATATTTGTGAAAAACAGACTAACAGAAATCAAAACTGCAAACACAAACCTTGGTATCAAATTTAGGTACATAAAAACAAAAGAGAATCCTGCAGACTTTTTGACAAGAGGGCTCTCTTACAAGCTGTTGAAAACAAATAAAATCTGGTATGAAGGGCCCGAATGGCTAACATGTGAGGATCTTTGGCCAGCCAAAGTAGTTAACCTCACACTCAACTCTACAACAACTGAAAAGATCACTGAGGACAAACCTATATTTGACTATCACCTTTATTCAGACCTCAACAAACTCTTGAGAATTACAGTCTATTGCTGCAAGTTTGTCAATAGCTACCTTCTCAAACACTGTCCTCAGAAAGCCTTTTCTAACTTAACAGAAACTGCAACAAAATACTGGCTCAAACAGATACAAGCTTCAGAATTTGACAAGGAGTTGAAGTATCTTAGGTCCAGTAGCACATTAAACAAAGGTATTCCTTCACTTGTCATGGATCTAAATCTGTACCTGGATACAGAGGGTCTGATAAGGTGTAAAGGAAGGCTTAACAAGTCAACTTTGACTTACAACTCTAAGCACCCAATTCTTCTTCCAAGGAGAAATCACTTCACAAAACTCATCATCAGGGATACCCACAACAAAATACACCACATGGGAGTCCCACAAACCCTGACAGAGCTGAAAAACTTACTGGCTACCAAAGGGTAGAACTGAAACAAAGAAAATTTTAAACACATGCATTCCTTGTAAACGTATCCATTCACGACCCTTTAAGACCCCAAGCCCTCCAGACCTACCTGTGGAACGAGTAACATTTACTCGGCCATTTGAAACCACGGGTATTGACTACACTGGAGCGGTAAATGTGAGTTTTGGAGACAAAATGGATTCAAAGGAATACAAAGTGTACATTGTACTCTTCACCTGTGCTGCCACACGTGCCATATGTCTAGACATAGTAGAAGATCTGACAGCAGAAGCTTTTATTGCTGCTTTCAGACGATTTTGTGCACACAATTCTGTACCCAAAACTATATGGTCAGACAATGCCACATACTTCAAATCTGGTGAAAGAATTATTCATCAGATTTGTGACAGTGAAACAGTACAAACTCATTTAACCAAACACAACATAACCTGGAAGTACATTCCTGTTAATACACCATGGTATGGTTCAATTTGGGAAAGAAACATACAAACTGTAAAGAACTGCCTTAAAAAGACTATTGGGACAAAACATCTACAACTTTTTGAACTCATGACTATTCTGTCAGAAATTGAAAATGTTGTCAACAACAGACCATTAACTTATGTGGGAGATGGTATTAATGAGCCAGAACCTCTCACACCAAACCACCTAATTAAGGGAGAAACAGTAAACATGTTACCAGAATCTGAACATAACAGTACAGAGGATCCAGATTGGGAAATAGGACACAAAGAACTCAACACAAAATACAAACATTTGACACAAATCAAGACTCAATTTATAACAAAATGGAGAGAAGAATACTTAACAAGTCTTAGAGAAAGACATAAACAATTAACAAAACAAAGTTGGAATGATTCAGTCAAAATTGGGGACATTGTGTTGATACATGACAAGACACCAAGACAACATTGGTCAATGGGAAAAGTCTTGGAACTCAAAACTGGTGAAGACGAAGTTACCAGGGTTGTAAAACTGAAAACAGCAACTGGTGAACCACCAGAGATATCACATTACTATATCCTTTGGAGTGTGGGGCTAAATTAGAACCATTACCCCAAAGGATGGATCAGGATACTATTGGGGAGGAATCTCTCAATGTGCCTGATGTAACTCAGACTAAACCAGACAGGCCTCAAAGAAAGACTGCTTTGAAAGCCAGAAAACTTTTACAAGAAAAAATTAAGACTGGTGACTTATAAACTTACACAAACTGAGCAAAGTTAAAATGCTTAATAACTTTACTTTAATCCCATAAATTTCCTATACCTAAAGGGAGTCAAACTGATTGACATAACTTTAACTAAACTTGAGAAGTTGGCCTCTTGAACTTTCATATTTGAATAGGTCTTGAGTAACCTCTCTCTTCCTAAATTTCTACTTCATTCTTTTGATCCATTTACATGTTTACACAGTTTATCAAAAAATTTGATCTATAACATACAAATTTTTCTCCGGCCCCCCCCAGTATATGGAAAAACTATACGCGCTCACAACATGGTATCATATGTGGTACATTTATTTCATAATTAAATATAAATTATTAATTAATTGAATTAAATATCTATACAAAATTGCCTCGGGATTGGCGACATAGCCTATTGGGAATGAAATAATTGAATTGCCATACGTACAAAGAACCTGTATGTATGAATCAGCCCACATAGCAACAAGAAAACCCAATTTATTGTTTAGTCTACCAAAGGAGTAGCCAAACAAAATTGCTAGTTCGGCAAATAATACACCAGAACCAAGGAACGGCTCTCAGGGCTGTTTATGTTACAGCGAAGCTTTAAACTGGGAGGATGTCTTTGTCCCCCTCTAGTCTGAGTGAATTCCTTATAATATAAAACCTAAGACTATAAAAGGATAGGCCTATTCCTTCAGGGGTTTATATAGTGACTGCCTATATTAATTACCTTAAGTAAATTCGCCGCGTAACCATCGTGGCGGCCCTACACCGAAAATGATCGTAACGCCCTACATCGAAGCAAACAAAGACCCCAAAAATAAGGTGAGGCAATTCAGTTTTCATTAACATAAGGCTTTCCCAATCCCGATGCTAGAATTACCGTAATCATATAAATATAAAAGGTCCTTTAAAACCTACATATTTATAACTCTCTAACGAAAAGCATAGGGCTTTTGTCGGTAACCCTCCACTGAAGTCTGTTGGAAATTTCCAACGGATGAGGGCACAGGCAATCAACCCATAGCCCTATATAGTTTTTTTCAAAGGTGTAATATTAAGGTTAAGTTTACTTTAAATAGACACGGTAATTATAGAAATAATAATGGCCCATTTAGACACTGTCAACATAGCTACAGACTTTTTCACTGTAGGCTGCATCTAATTAATTTAGACTTACCAAAATTGAAGTTGCCAGTTGAACGTTACCCTTTCTGTTTCTAACTAATCCATAAGTTTCATTTAGTTTCCAGGTTTGAATTTTATTTGTTAAGTTTTAAGTTACTATTTAACACACTGCTAGGTTATTTATTTGTAGGGGCTATTTCCCAGACCTAGGTTTTGCAGGTTAAGTTAGGCTAGGGCTGTATTACCCTTAAGTTTTTGTTTTTAAAGGTTTAAGGTTTAAGGTTTTGAAGGTTTTTACTCAAGTTAAGTTAGGGCTATATTGCCTTAAGTTTTAATAGGGGCTATAACAGCCATTTAATTATTGAGTTAGGGCAGTTGTAGCCCGGTTCGAGTTTCTTCTAGGTACCTAGTTTTTCTCTTACCTTAGTTATTTTCTTTAACTACTAACACCTAGTTCTGATAGGCCTCTATTTAGTTAAACAAGGTTTTTGATTAATTGCAGTGGTTATTAAGGATAAGGTTTAAGGGTTGTGAGGTTTTAAGTGACTAATTGCCCGGTTAGTTGGGTAACCACGAGAATTTTATTTTACGAAAAAACTAGCCCGCTTTCATGCAGTCAAAATTTTTCAAGAATGGACAAAGCTCTGTTTTTCTTTATCTCGGAAACTTTTTTTTCCTTCTTTTTGTTAATTAGGGAAACCCAACTTCACTAGTTGGTTAGAAACGAGGGTTGTTATTTTTATTTATTTTGTTTATATTTTATTTGGAAATATATGCGGTTATTTCTAACCACTTTTTTTAACATTCCCCCCCAAGGGGAAAAAATTTACCCAGAATTATATTGGGAAATTTTATTATTTTTTTTGATGAATGAAAATGACATGCTTTACAGAAAAGTTCCTTTTAGGTGAAATATGAAAATGAAAGCGTCTTTTCTGTAGAACGTTAGTCCTAAGTTATAGCTATTTACAATTATTTACAATTTTCAATTTGTGGTCTTCACAAAGATCCACTCTGTATTTTCCTTTGCAGTTCTTCCCGAAATCTAACTGCAGCTTGTCTTTGTGGTCGGGGTTGAGTAGCGGCAGTAGTAGTGTCAGGAAAATCTACAATTCCTGATTCTGTGGAAGAATTTTCCAGTTCTTCCAGGTCAATATTCGGTTTTATCAGTTATTTCCAGTGGGTATAACCGATATATAGTCTTCTGGAGAGATGACCATTGGGTGTTTTTACAGTTACATGCCTGATTATGCCATCTTCATCTGGGTGTAATGTTTCAATTACAGCAATCTTCCAGAAGTATTTGGGATTCATAGAATTTTCATCTAAGAGACATAGTTCTCCTACTTTAGGTTCTTTACTTACTGGTTGTTTGTGTTGTTGGTATTCTTTTTCCCTCAAACTACTCAAATATTCATATCGCCATCTTTTTTTGATTTCTTGAGATTGTTTAACTCCCTTATGAAAGTAATCCAGTATTTTCTTCTTTCTTTGTCCTCTGTTGCTGTCATATAATCAGCATCCACCTGATCACCTTCATTAACAGCTTCTTGGGTATCATTAGTGGTTAAAAAGTTGAATTTGGTATTGTCATACCCAAAAAGCAACTTGAAAGGAGTTAGTAGATCAGAGGAGGGATCTTCATTTGAGTTAACATAAGTGAGTGGTCTTGAATTAATTGTATTCATTATTTCAAGAACCATTGTTTTTAGTTCAGTTAAAGGGATTTTTCTTCCTTTTAGGGAGATATAGAGGGCTCTTTTGACTAAACCCACCATTCTTTCAGCTATTCCTAAGGTTCTGGGTGAATAGGCTGCTGTAAATTTCCACTGGATACCATGATCAGAGAGGTACTGAGACACAAGAACATTTTGGAACCAATGTTTAAGGTAATCTTCAGATCTTTTGAAGGTGGATTGATTGTCTGAAATCAAAACCTTTGGAAGGGAGTAGTTTAAGGACAAATGGTAAAGTTCTCTTAAAAAGGTTTTAGCAGAAAGGTCAGTGCAGATGTGAAGGCTGGTGAATCTGGTGGCGCAGCAAGTGAACAATAATAAGTAGACTTTCATGAATTGGTTATTCTCATCCTGGACAGAAATTGGACCAGCATAGTCAAGGGCAGTTTTTCAAAGGGTTTTTCATAGCTTAAACGTTCCGTTACTAATGGTCCAGTAGTAGGCACTTCATAAGCCATGGCAAAGTATTTTTGGCAAAACAGACATTGTTTCAGAACCCTTTTAACTACTTGCCTTATTTTGGGGATCCAGAATTCCTGTCTGAGGAAATTGCATGTGGTAGCTAAGGTTGCATGACTGGCTTTTGCATGACATTCAGTGACGATTAACGTTGTTAAATGAGAATTTTCAGGCAGTAGTACAGGATACCTGGCAGAATAGTTAAGGTTGGTTGCATATTTATATCTCCCCATTGTTCTGACTAACCCTTCTTTGTCAATGAAGAGTTTTAGATTCTTTTGCAGCTTTGTTAGGTCCTCAACTTTTTCTCCTTTATTTAGTTTGTTGATTATTTCTTTTTCTTTTGAGAAATGTTGTTGCTGGACTAATTTTATCCAGTAATTTGTGGCCTTAGTTTTGTAAGCTGTATGATTTTTCTCCAAAACAGCAATTTGTTCTTCCATTGTTAGGTTACATTGGGGGTTATATTTGTGAGTGCGGAAGTACTTTAAGTTTTCTATGAACCGTAGAACATAGGCAGTGATTCTGACCAGTTTTTTCCTGTTAGAGAATTTTTCCATGTTTAACAAGGGAGTTTTTTCATTTATTTCTTTACAGGTTGTTTGACACATTTATTGTTGTCTGTAAGGTTTCTTGGTGGGTGTTAGAAAATCTATGAAGAGGAAGAACCATTGTTGTCCCAAGGCGATATGATGACTAAGCTGATTGATGCAGCATTGCTTGTATATATTAAGTTAAGGTGTGTATATATCCATCTCATAATTGTAAGGTTAGTGAAAAATTCACTTAATAAGAGCTAGCATTTTTGGGCTCTTGTGGCATCAGTGTTTGGGACGCTGGTGGCATCATTTTGGGGCGCTGTGCGTCTTTTCTACTCGTTTGTGGGATGTCGTACGTACAGGGTGTGGTCTGATAGAGATTAGAGAGCTCTCTTGCAATTCAGTTTGGTTGTGTAGATACAAGATTGTTGCATCGTGCAATAGTCCAGGTTGCGTTGTTGTTGCAAGGTTGAGAAAGAAGACCATAAATAGTACCCCTTTTGTTTATATTAAATTCATGTAACAAAGGTCTAAGGTAGGCCCGCATCGAGTCAGCAACCCTGAGGTTATCCTGAGGTAGGACCTAATAGGATCTCAAATCCGTAAGTTTTAATTTAGTTTAACTTGGGCTTCAGATAGAACTGGCCCTTTAGAATTTGGCCGTTCACGGCTCAGCTGGGATTTTGAACCCAACAAATAAATAAAATAACAGTGGGGGTTAAAAATTAAGTTGGTTGGCCATTCAATTTCATTTCTCAAAAATGTGGGACCATGTTGGTAAAAGGGAAGAAGTTTTTGAAATTTCTTGAAAGATATTGGTCTGGTGAGTAGGTCTGCTGGGTTGTCTTCTCCTGCTACATGTCTGAATTCCAGGTGATGGTTTAAGTTTCTTGTTGCTTCCTGAATGTCTTTCACTCTGTTTTTTACAAAGATAGATTTCATTTTCAGATATTTTTGAGCAATCCAATTTAAAGCCACCTGTGAGTCTGTCCAAATTATTGTTTTGAAGAACTTTTGGTTTTCTGTTTTCTTCTAGGCAGGTTTCTTTAAGGTATTCTAGTACTTTGGTTCCAAGGCAGATTGGCATTAATTCCAAGTTACAAATGGTCCAATTTTTTGATTTGGGGTTGACTCTTGATTTAGCGTAAATTAGTTCGGATTTTCCATTTCCAACTAGATAGCAACTTACTGCATAACCTTCTTGGCTGGCATCACAAAAGATGTGGAGTTGAAGATTTTCCATGAGAGGTTTGGGATTTTCAAAAGCTTGTCTAGGAAAATTCAGAAATTCCACTTTGTTTATTTCTTTACAAAGTTTTTTCCATTCACGCAGCATTTCAGGTTCTAGATATTCATCCCAATCTTTTTTGGTAGCTGCTACTTTCTGCATGAAGAGTTTTAATTTAAACACTAAGGGTGCAACAAATCCAATTGGATCAAACAATGATTGCACAGAACTTAGTATTTCTCTTTTAGTTTTGGCTTCTGAGTTCAAGTTTACAGTTTTTAGATGGAGTGTATCAGCATTTGTGTTCCAACCATATCCTAATAGTTTTACATTTTCTTTATCTTCTGAGGAGGCTATGTCATGTTTTTCAAATAGTCCTTGAAGTTCTGAGTGATTGGAGGCCCATTCATATAGCTTCAAATTATATTCAATTAAGGTGTTTACACTATAATTGTAAAGGTCTTTGAGTTCTGAGAGATTGTTGGCATTAATTAAAGCATTGTCCATGTAAAAGCGGTTAGCTAGGTAGTCTGCCACTTGGTTTTGTTGTTCATTAAAAATGTGTTGGAGAGATTGTTGTAGTAAAAATGGACTGCTTTTGTTGCCAAAGGTAACTCTTTTATATTTATAGCAGATCAGGTTGTCGTCATTTGGAGCCAATTGGGTATCTTTTAACCACAGAATTTTGTGGGCATTGCAGTCAAATTCTGTTTGATATTTAAGTTGTAAATATGCTTTTTGAATGTCTCCAATCATCAAATATTTACCATGCCTTAATTTAATGCACAATTTTGCTAAATGAGGTAGGAGTGAAGGGCAGTCCTCAGTAGCATCATTTACTGTTATTTCTTCTGGTTTGCTTTTACCCGAGGGATCTACTACAATCCTAACTTTAGTTGTTTGTACTCCAGGGCGAACTACTGGAAAATGAGGTAAAAAATTTCCTCTTGTTTTAAGCTTTCTGTTAGGGCTACTTCTTCTATTATTCCTTCCTGGAATTGTTGTTCAAGGATGTCTGAATAAGGTTGCATTAAGTTATCTTTTTTTAATTTTTTGCAAGTGGACTTTAACCTGCTAATAGCATAGTTAAAGTTTGGTGAAATTTTATCTTTTTGGTCATTCCATGGTACCTTAACAGACAATCTTTCATCTTCTATTTTAACTTCCTTTTCGAAGTTTGCAATCAGATCTTTTTCTTTGTTTGAAAATGGTTCATCCCCAGAAATACCCAAGTTTTCTAGTTTGCTAAATTGTGCAATCTGGTGTTCAATTTTTTCTAGATCTTCATTAGAAGTTGTACTAGTAAGTAGCGGGTTGGTAATACAGAAGCTGATCTGATCTCTTATTGGTTCTTTTTCTTTTTCAGGGTAGTAATCTGAAGGGAAACCCAATAAAAGTATTCCATAGGGAGATTTATAACAAGAGGCAGTATGAATCTGATGAGTGCTGAGGGCAAAAAGTTTGTGGGTTGCAGCCCCAAAAATTAACATGAAGTCGCCACTTCATCAGCTTCAAAGTGATCTGCAAGCTGATAATTTAAGGATTTTAAATAAGTTTGAAGTTTCAGTAATCCCGGAACTTCATATTTAATATTAATATCATCAATTATGATGGCTTCTATTTCTTGGTAGTTTCCAGGGTTTCTAGAATCCTCCAATTTAATTATAGCTACTTCATAATTTGGTTGTTTCTTGTTGGCTATAAATCCTGTTATGGTTATGGATTCCTCGTAGTGTTTAGTTGGAAGATTTAATTTTTTCACAAGTTCCTTGGTAATGTAGCTGGCTTGACTACAATTATCCAAAAGTGCTCTGCATTTAATTGATTTTTCTGAGTTTCTTATTCTCATCTGCATGGAAGGAATTAATGCTACTTCTTGATCAGTGTTTTTTAAACTTAATAAGTTAGTAACTTGTTTCCCTTGTTTTGAGTTTTCTTTTTGGGTAGCTACTTCAGTACTGGTTTTGGTTTTCTTATCTTCCTCTGGTTTTCCTTTTTGTTTGGTACAAAGGAAGGATAAATGGTTAGAAAACCTACAAAATGAACAGGGTTGGAAAGAAATGGGGCATTCTTTGGCTTGGTGTTTAGATGAGGTGCATTTAGTACAATAATTTAATTTAGCAAGTTTTTTCAGTTTATCCCAACTTTCAGGGAAAGAATCACATTTTGAGATTCTGTGTGAGTTTTTCTTACACAATTTGCAGTAAAGTTCTCTCTGGTCAGTATGTTGAGCTCTTCTTGAGGATTGTCTTTGGGTGGAAACTGCCAGAGTAGCTGTAGTTTGGCCAGAATACCATGGTTTTCTGGCTGGTTCTGGAGAGAAGTTTTTTTTGTTTAGGTATTAAGGTGGTTAATTCACTTTGACTTAGATCAAAATTAACATTAGCTAAGGTTTTGGTAGCTTCAGCAATGGCTTCTTTAAATTTATCAAAGTGGTCATAGAGTTTAAAACCACAAGTTCTTAAAAATTCCTGAGTTTCTTGACTTAGTTTATTATAATATACATACAAGAGTATATCTTCTAATTCTAATTTTTGAGTTTGCATTAAATTTATGGTAGAGTGCATATCTGCTTGAAAGTCATGAAGTGATTTAAAATTTTGGTTATTTGGATTTGGTTAAAAGTGATTTTATTATGGAGAATTTAATTTGGCCTGGTGTTGCATAACAGCCCTCCAACTGCTGCCATGCTTCTTCATAAGATGTTTTACTTTCTTGCATGCAGTTTATTTGAATGGCAGGGTTTCCACTCAAATGTTGTTTTAGGTAGGCAAATTTCTCTTCTTCGGAAAGACCTATGTTATCATAAATGTTTCTGAATGAGGTCTTAAAGTTTTGAAATTTAGAGGGATTTCCATCAAATGGTAATATTTGAAGCTCAGGAATTTTAGTACTTATTCTTGGTTTAGGTTTGGCTTCGGCATTATTTTCTTTTTTAGTTGTTAATGCTTGTATCATTTGATCTATTTCAATTGGTAATAACTATTTTTTTCATCTAGTTTTTCTTGTTTAGCCTCTGAGAAGCCTTCGGAACAAACATACATTACTAAGGATTTCCTCATCTAAATTTTGTAACTTGTCCAGTTGTGAGGACAAAAGCCGAGCATATGAATTTTTTTGTTCCTCAGTCCAATCATCCAATCTCTTTGATTGTAGCTAAAAGTTTAGTAGCTGAGGCTCTGATTGCTCCCCTCTTTTTACCAATTTACTAGTTTCAAGTGCTTCCACATCACTTCCCAACCATGTCTCCATACTTTTTCCTGGAGTGGCTTCAGTTTCATTAGCCATTTTTTAGGTTTAATATTATAAATGATATTTATAATTAAATTTTCAGATTATGTAAAAAATTTAATTCACTGGATTTAAAACTATTGTATTAGAAATAAAACAAAAAAGGGTAACTAACTTCTCGACTGCCCACCCGGGGGCGCCATATTAAAAAATTTATTGAAGAATTTATTATTTTTTTTTACTTGAGAGATTATTTTTATTTAGGTGTAATATTAAGGTTAAGTTTACTTTAAATAGACACGGTAATTATAGAAATAATAATGGCCCATTTAGACACTGTCAACATAGCTACAGACTTTTTCACTGTAGGCTGCAGTGGTTTTCAGGTTAAAATTTGGTCAGCAGCCAGATTACTAACTATGGTGAAGCTAAATTCATTAAAATTAATTTAGACTTACCAAAATTGAAGTTGCCAATTGAACGTTACCCTTTCTGTTTCTAACTAATCCATAAGTTTCATTTAGTTTCCAGGTTTGAATTTTATTTGTTAAGTTTTAAGTTACTATTTAACACACTGCTAGGTTATTTATTTGTAGGGGCTATTTCCCAGACCTAGGTTTTGCAGGTTAAGTTAGGCTAGGGCTGTATTGCCCTTAAGTTTTTGTTTTTAAAGGTTTAAGGTTTTGAAGGTTTTACTCAAGTTAAGTTAGGGCTATATTGCCTTTAAGTTTTAATAGGGGCTATAACAGCCATTTAATTATTGAGTTAGGGCAGTTGTAGCCCGGTTCGAGTTTCTTCTAGGTACCTAGTTTTTCTCTTACCTTAGTTTTCTTTAATTAACTTACTTACACCTAGTTCTGATAGGCCTCTATTTAGTTAAACAGGGTTTTTGTTTAATTGCAGTGGTTATTAAGGATAAGGTTTAAGGTTGTGAGGTTTAAAGGTTGACTAAGTTGCCCGGTTAGTTGGGGAACCACGAGAATTTTATTTACGAAAAAACTAGCCCGCTTCATGCAGTCAAAATTTTTCAAGAATGGACAAAGCTCCGTTTTTCTTTGTCTCAGAAACTTTTTTTTTCTTCTTTTTGTTAATTAGGGAAACCCAACTTCACTAGTTGGTTAGAAACGAGGGTTGTTATTTTATTTATTTTGTTTATATTTTATTTGGAAATATATGCGGTTATTTCTAACCACTTTTTTTTTAACAGTATGTCGGAGCACACGCTTTAATTTTTCATCAAATTTTATTTTCGTCATTTCCTCAAAAAAAATGACTCCAAGAATGTAAAAAGATAGTTGAACGCATCTCAAAAGTGAAAATAGCAGAAAATTAACTTTTTCTATCGAAAACAAAAGGGA
Source organism: Bathynomus jamesi (assembly GCA_023014485.1). NCBI lineage: Eukaryota > Metazoa > Arthropoda > Malacostraca > Isopoda > Cirolanidae > Bathynomus > Bathynomus jamesi. The sequence goes on along the minus strand of JAJOZX010013765.1, from coordinate 46,375 downwards.
CGTTAAAACGAATATTAACCTTTTTCTCTCTCTATCTTGCTGTATAAATATCAATATCGAGTTTGGTGGATGTGTTCTACCGAATCTTAACCCTAAATGCAATCAGTGGAATCCAGATTCAACTTAGTTGCTTCCAAATCAAGCCTTTCAAAATTTTGAAAAAAAAAACCGAGTTTGCACTGCTCCTGATTATTACTTTTTACATTTTAATTTATAAATTTTCTCAACATTTCACTTTGAAATCATAACTATAATTTGCTCTAGCCAAATTTAATGAAAATTATGACAAATTACAGAATTTTTCAAAACTATGATCACACCCTAGCTACCAAAAAGGTAACTTATGGAAGTTAGATCGAGGAAGAGAATAAAAATATATATCATCAGCCAAACAATACTGCACAGTTGGGCGGAGTGAAACACAACTTTTTATTGCAAGTTTATTTGCCTCACTTGTTTTTTGATATATTAGAACATAAAAATGATGTATTCAGTCATTTAACCCTTTAAGGACGAAAGGTACAAATTGCTAACGTTTCAAATACACGCATTCGTAACTTAACCCTACAAAAAATTCAGGACTTAAAGGGTTGATGTTTGTAACTCAAACCATCTCTCGCATTTTTACATAAAAGCAAAATGGCCATCAGCCAGTTGTCCATAAATAAAAATATGCTCATAACAAAAACTAAGTGTTCTATCAAAAAAATAATTGAAGAAAAACGCTTTATAATGCAAAAATATACTTAAACACCATTGTGCATACATTGTATTGAAATAAAATTGTATCTGATCTCACCTGGTTGGATGCCGTAAGTCAATTACATTTGAATGCGATATAAAACCCGCTCATCTCAAATATTACCTTTTCAGGAGATGCATCAGATCCTTTTTGGTTTCAAGTGAGGGAAGCAGAGAGCGACTTTTTATTCTTGACCTAATAAATCTGTCTCTTGATTCCTGCGATATTACTGATGCTGATGCATCTGTAACCAACTTCACAGCTCTTTCGACATTCTGCCTGTGAATGGGTATTGCTCAACTTTGAAACATTTTGTTTCGTACTCAAGCAATTCTTTATCACACAATTTAGAAGCGAGAGGTGGTTCACTGAAATCACTCCTATCCCAGATGTCAGTCCAATGAAGTTCAATTCTGGTACTCTAAATTCTCTTATTTTCCTTGTATTGGCTTCCTTACACTTTCTTGTCTGTATTATTCGATCGATTGCAACTTTGCGCAGCTTTTGCTCACTATCTGACAGCATTGATAGAAAAATATTTTCTGAGTGAGCGAAATAGGCATTCCGTGATATATAAGGTTGGACAACTTTTTGTATGTCTTGGGATAACAGGTTGAACCTTTTTATCGCATCAAAGATATGTTTGGGTCCATCAGGCAGATACGGTTTAAATTTTATACTGAACCAGTTAGGACCATAGTTTGTTATTATGAACAGAACAAGGCTACATAACTCTGGAGGGATTCTTTTAAGAAAAATTTAGAACTGCAGTTTTAGAACTAGAATTTATACTAATATATATATATATATACTGTATATATATATATATATATATATATATATATATATATAGGGGAGGGTGGGGTACAGTGGGACAACGACCTTTTTAAAATATAGTTGGCATCCCTGAGCGATCAACACCTGGTGGTAAAAACAGTAACTAATAATTAACATCAACATTGAGCCATTATTTCCTATGCGCTCGCCATTGTGGATTTTTTTCAGAGATTCATTCTCTTTTGGTAAGTAAAGAACAATTTTTGTAGGTCATTTGTTGTGTATTTTAATCTTCAGTCTAAAGTTTATTAATAATGCTTACCAGTGGTAGCATAAAGAAAAGGATGCTAATCAGAGTAATGGATCATTTTTTGTAATACCTCTAATGAGTAAGGCCTAACTTCAGTTCGTTATGAAATGCATACAACGGGCACAGTGGAACGCGTGACCCCGGGTTACAATGGGACAGTGTCCCACGTTTTTTATCTTCCCATAGCATCCATATGCAATATCATTAATGTCATGTTGTATTGTATTTGCATACAGGATATCACCGTATAATATTTAAAGACAAGCCATTCAACCAACATTATTTATTAAATAATGATTGATCTTGTATAGTATTGTGACGACTAAGGGGTTCCGAAAAACCTTAGCCCCCCAATTTGCAGCTTACATGTTTACTTATATCGAAATAGTTTTTAGTGATTATAAAATATAAAATTCTTTATTTATTGCAGGTATTAAAATTACTCTAGCTGATAGTGATAATATAATGGCTTCTCAATTAATTGGTGATTCGGAGAGGTAACGTGTGATAGATCGCATACGAGCAATAACATTTCGGGAAGCTCGAGATGCTGGAGCCACCTTTATAACACGTTCGTGGGTTGCCAAAAAGTTGCGAAGAAGTGAGGACTTCGTCAAAAGAAATTGGAATAAAACTTTGGATGAATGTGAAGTGGATACAACCAAATCTGGGCGCCCAAATTTGCCACTCTCTCAGGAAAAAAAGGACATCATTGAAAGCGGTACGCGTAAGCGGGAAAACAGCTGTGCTAAACTTTCTAGAGATATCGAAGTGTTGAGAGGAAAGATCGTTAGTGGTGAGATCATTCGACTGTACCGTCATAGGCAAGGTTTAAAGCCTTGGCATGAACTTCCAAAGCCAAGAAAAACTCAACTTAACACCGATGACAGAATGTGGTTTGCCCATTATCTTGAAGATTGGGATGTGGATGATTTCATGCATTTAGCTGTCTCCGATGAACTTTTTGTTTACGTAACACGTCAGCCTAACTACCAAAATGATCGAGTGTAGGCCACAACACCAGATGAAATCGATGACAATGAACATTATCGCGAATTATTAAAAAGTCCAGACTGTGTTGGTGTTTGTTTTGTTCACTGCAAAAAAGCTCATGTGGGTGCTGAAGCCAAATGGTCAGAGTTGGGATGGACAGTATTTTCGTGATATTATTCTATCCCAGTATGTCATTCCTTTTCTAAGAAACCCAAACAATGTTATGGATGTCGATCAGGTCACACTTCTGCACGATAAGGTCCCCTGCTTTAAGGCATTAGCCACTCAACAGTTGTTGCGGAACCATGAGATCGATTTCTTTGGAAATGAAGAATGGCCAGGAAATTCTCCTGACCTGAACGTCTGTGAACACATTGGATCAGTTATAAAGGACAAGGTTGACTATGTCTTGTTTCAAGAACCTGCAGCAAATCGATTTTCGAAGGATACAATGACGCAACACATTGAAACTGTTTTAGCAAATTTGCGTAACGATCAAGATCTATTCACGTCACTTTTGGCAAGCTACCCAAAGCGAATTCAGGCTGTCTTGGAAACCAATGGCGGGAACACCAAGTTTTAATTGTTTCTCATTAAATGCAAGATTAAATTCTCTTTTGTAAGGTATGGTTAGTTTTACTGTACCTCTAATGGTTTAGGCCATGGGCGGGGGGGGCTAAGGTTTATTGGAACCCCGTAGATAAGTAAAAACCATCGACTATAATTTTTTTTTTTATTTTCAGAGCCGATGTTATTCCTGGAAACATGAAAAGGAAAACAGAAATAGCTGTTTACAGAGGAATCTATGAGAGAAGCTGTCACCTTGGTCCTAAATGAAACTAACCTAAGGAAAGCGGCAGAATTGAAAGGGGTTGCTCGAAACGAGTGTTGGGCACTAAAGCGTTAATCCGATAACAGTTAATTAACGAAGTTAACTTTTTTAACGGACTATTAACGGAAGTTAATTTCCATTTATCGTTAACGGACCAATTAACTTCCGATAACGATATTTAGTCCGTTAAAGTCCGTTAACTGCGAGGAGTCATTCACGGAAGATCACCGCTCCGCGAATGAATTCAAACCGCCATAACTTCAGTCTGCCAATTCCGTCCTCTGCCGCAGTGGAACGGCTCTTCTCTCTCGGCAAGGACATCCTGAGGCCCAAGAGGTCAAGACTGGCAGTTGGGCCTAACTTTGAGAAGTTGGTCTTTCTGAAGGGCAACCAGCACATTGTGTCATAGTCTTAATAAATGTGCCTAAAATTTAATTTTACCTTTCAGTTCCCGCCATAATAATTCTCTGGTAAATTAAAATTTAGTTAATGGTTAGTGGTTACAAGGGTTTCAAAACATGTAATCAGTACATTTTTTATTAAAAATAAAAAAAAAGTTAAGCAAAAAAGTTGCAAAACTTGATAAAAATAGTTAAATACCTATTTATTGTTGGATTTTGCATAAAAAAACATTTTCTATGGGTTTTAAAGCTTTTTTCCTTGATTTTTTTAAATGTTAGTAAAGAAATAGTTATCGTTAACGGATTATCGTTAACTTCCGTTAACTTTGTAGTAAAATTATCGGATTATCGTTATCGGAGTTAAAAATTGGGGTTAACGGATTATCGTTATCGAAGTTAACTTTTTGGTTAACGGTGCCCACCACTGCTCGAAACACTTTACAGGTAACATGATGGTTATAATAATTATTCGTTTTTATGTTATTATTTTATATATATATATATATATACAGGGGCGCAGGCAATGGGGGGGCCAGGGGCCCCCTTGCCTGCGCTTCTCTGATATTGTCTACAATTGTTATTTAATTTAAAAATAAATTTTATTTAATTTATGATTGTAGTGTAGGTTTCAATCAAACGAAATCCCTATAGTAAGGGTTTATTCAACTAAATCAACATTACAGCTGAAAAGAACAGAAAAGAACAATTAATAACACATACCAACATTAATAAGGTATAGAGAAAAGAATAATAATAAAGAATACTAATAATGATACAGTAGCTGAAAATAGGCCCAATAAAGCAAAACACCAATGATATGGATATCGGGGCCCCCATAAGAAATTCCTGGCTGCGCCGCTGAAGTGTGTGTGTGATATATATATATATGATGAATAAAACCACGAAGGAAAGGAAACACAAAATAGTGCTCAAGCGCTTTCGTCTAATGACATCCTCAGGAACACTGAAGTACATAAAAAGATTACAGCCTATATATAGGTTACAGAAGAAAAAAAAAAATAAATAACATAACATAACATGCACGTACTGAAACTAACGATAGATTGATCAGTTTTGACGTTTGTTCATTGTTTACAAAAGTGCCGATTGACGATATGCTTGACTTTCTCTCCCAAGAATTACATAAGTATGACCTGCCACTACCTTCACACATTGTTTTGGAACTTATTAAGCTTTGCATCAAAGACTGTAAATTCACTTTCAATAACGAGTATTATCAACAAGTTTTTGGGATGGCCATGGGCAACCCCTTATCGCCCCTCCTCTCCAATATTTATATGGAGTTTTTCGAAATTACTTACATTCCGAAAATCCTGGGGGGTTGGCCAGTGGCGGTTCCTCATATGGGCAATATGGGCAGCCGCACAGGGCGGCATTTGTGGAGGGGCGGCATGAGCGCCTGCAAAAAAAATAAAAATAAAAATAAATAAATAAAGAAATAAATAAAAATAAAAAATAAAATAAAATAAATAATAAAAGATCAATAAATATATTTTTATTAATAAAAAACCATCTATTGCATTTTCCATAAACCTTCCCATAAAAGACCTAAACAATGCAAAATGCTTCCAGATTAATATTATTGGGAATAAAGGCCCATACTTTAACATATGTAATGTTATTTTTCTGGGTTTGGTTAAATAGTGAAATGTATATTATTTATTACAGAACGAATCTTCACACTAAGCCACTAAGGTCTGTCAAATAACCGCAAATGGATAAGAAGAGGTCAAAGCTATCAGGTGCTCAGTTTAGAAAAAAGAGGAAAGAAGAAGAGGAGAAACGAGCAAAAGATAAAGGTATAGAGCTATACTCTTCACTGCTATATTGCACTGCTATTTTGTGATATAGCTTTCTGAGTCATTTGAAGTGTACTATTATGTATATAATTAGCCATTAACCAAGGAGGTTGTATTATTCATTTGTTTCCTATTCTAAAAGTTTAATAAATTGTGCTTAATAACATGTTAAATTAATTGTACTAGCCTATTCATGCATTGGTCTGTTATGTTCTATTTTACTATTTGCAGGGGCACTTTTGAAATATTTTGGAACACCCTCTGCCACTAGCCAGGATGAGAAGCCGTCTACTTCTGCCATTATTGAGGCTGAGGAGCCATCTACCTCCTCAGCCTCACATATGTCTCCACAAATGCAGTCTGATCCTGAGGATGAAGACCCATTTGCTTCTACTTCTCCCCGGCAGGACTCTTCAGGTGGTTTGTGTGCACATATGTCTGTGAGTGTGTGCGTGTGTGTGTGCATCCCTGCAAAGCATTTTGCAAACAGTTATAAATTATAATGTTATTATCACTGGGTCTGGGTTACTGGGTATGTGTGGTGTTTCACCACCATAATTCCATAACACCACCACCATAACAAAGTGCTGTGAATAATGTGTTATCTAACTTAGGTGTGTATACTAATGAGTAATGCTCTTGTTCTTTCTATTAGAAAGGCCTGGAGCAGAATCGCCTCCTGAGGATGAGTCTCTGTCCACCGACCCTGCTAACTGGCCTTCAGTTCTGACTGAGAGAATTCGGACACAACTGGTTTCCAGGGGACCAAGTCAAGTACCATCTGACTTTGTATTCCCTAGAAACGACAGTGACGGAAGAAGTTTCCACCATCAATACTTCAGGAAGTCATTGGTTAGTGGGGAAAATATAACCAGAAGTTGGTTGGTCTATTCCTTAAAAAACAACAGCCTTTTCTGTTTCTGTTGTACATTATTTTCCAAGAGGAAAATAAATTTAACAAGTTTGGGACTCTCGGACTGGAAGCATGCAAGCTCATTGCTCACATCACATGACAACAGTTCAGAACACCTAAATTCTATGAAAATCTGGAAAGAACTGGCAGTGAGGATGAGAAAGGGGGAGACCATTGACAAGCAGGAGATGGCACTTCTGGAGGCTGAGAGTTGAGATGGAGAGCGGTGCTGACACGTCTCACTGCTATTGTGCATCTCTGGCAGTTAGGAATTTGGCACTAAGGGGACATACAGAAAAATTGTTCTCACCATCAAATGGCAATTTTCTGAAAGAAGTTGAACTGATGGCACAATTTGATCCTATAATGCAAGAGCACATTAACCGTGTCCAAAAAGGGACCTCCAGTCACACCAGCTACCTCGGCCACCACATACAAAACGAACTCATTGATTTGTCGAGCAGCAAGACCATTTCAGCAATGGTGAGCGACATCAAACAATCAAAGTTTTTTTCAATAATTCTAGATTGCACTCCAGATATCAGCCACACTGAACAGTTGTCAGTTGTGATTCGGGTTGTGTCACTGGAAGGGAAGCCCCATATAAAGGAACATTTCATGGGGTTTTTGGAGGCAGAGGAGTCCACTGGTCAACATTTGGCATCTCTGATTCTGAAGAGACTGGAGGAGCTAAAAGTTCCTTTCATGGACTGTAGAGGACAATCATACGACAACGGGGCCAACATGAGGGGAAAAAACAAGGGTGTTCAATCCAGGCTCCTAGAAATTAATCCCAGAGCTCTGTTTGTTCCATGTGGGGCTCATTCTCTGAATTTGCTTGTGGCCGATGCTGCTAAGGGATCTATTGATGCCACAAGTTACTTTGGCATCTTGCAGAAGCTTTACAACTTGTTTTCAGCCTCCACACAACGATGGGCCATTTTGAAAAAACATGTGAACATCACATTGAAGATGTGGTCTGATACAAGGTGGGAAAGCAAGATCAAGAGTGTGGAGCCCCTGAGATATCAGGCAGCTGCAGTGAGAGATGCACTGATCGAGGTGAGGGACCACACCAAAGACTCTGTAATAAAGGTCGAGGCTCAATCTCTGTCAGAGGAGGTTGGGTCATACCGCTTCGCCATTTGTTCAGTGGTGTGGCATGACCTGTTGTGCCAAATTCAGCATGTGAGCAAGCAGATGCAGTCTCCTAGCATGCACGTTGATGTTGCAGTAAATCTCCTAAAAAAAACAGAGAGAGGTCTCCGCAATTACAGGGCAACAGGTTTTGTGGCTGCACAAATGGCAGCCACAGATATCTGTGAACAAATGAATGTGGAGGCTGTGTTAAAACAAAAACGGCTGAGGTCCACAAAGCGGCACTTCTCCTATGAAGCATCTGATGAGCCCTTGATTGATGCTTTGAAGAAGCTGGAGGTGACATTTTTCAATGCAGTGGTTGATGCTGCAACATCAGCCATTCAGGAAAGATTTTCCACGTTGGAAATTGTGGGAGAGAAGTTTGGAGTGCTGACACATTTCCAAAATCTCACATTTGAGGAGCTGACAGAACAATGTGTGAACCTTAGTAGTACTACACTACACTTTAAGGGACAATCTGACTTGGATGGCAGAGAGCTTGCACAGGAGCTGAAGAACTTGCCTGACTTGCCATCAAAGACCATATCCTTGCTTGAACTGCTGACATTTATCCATGAAAGGGAGCTCTCTGAAATATATCCAAATTTGTGGACTGCTCTCAGAATTGGTCTTACTCTTCCAGTCACTGTTGCTGAAGCAGAGAGGAGCTTTTCAAAGCTGAAGCTCATCAAATCCTACCTGAGGTCAACTATGTCACAGGAACGCCTTACCGGTCTGGCCATCATCAGTATAAATCATACAATTGCTGAGCAGATTTCATATGATGATTTAATTCATGACTTTGCATCAAGGAAGGTAAGAAGAGTCAGGCTTTAGATGGCAGTTGTGCTGTGGTGCAATTTATTTTGTTTCTTGTTCAAAGTGTAGCATAATAATTACCCTCTCTTAAGTGTCTTATTCTATTTATGTGATAGAGCATTTGTACAATTTAGAAATTTGATTCTCTAGTTATTTATGGCAGTTGTGCAATTTAATTTGTATTTTTCCTGTTCATAGTATCATAATTACATTCTCTTAAGTGAGTTATTCTATTTACGTGATGAAGGATTTGTAAAATTCAGAAATTTGAGTCTTTGTTTTGGTTCTGAAGTTCCAACAATTAGTCCAAAAAAAGTTATTTTGTGAAGAGTTATGTCTGTCCTTTATTTTGGGGGGATTCGAATGTGTGTGTGTTGGCGAACAGGGGGGGGGGGGGGCGCTGAAGGTGAGGTTCGCCCAGGGCGTCATGTAAGCTAGGACCGCCACTGGGGTTGGCATCCCTTGGTTGCGGTACGTCGATATTTTGTGTATCTGGCCCATGAATCGTGACCTGGATAACTTCCTCCTTCAGTTAAATGATCAAGTCCCCTCCATTAAGTTTACTTTGGAAGTGGAACAAGACAATTCAATCCCATTTTTGGATGTGCGTGTACATAGGGAAAACCCAGGTTTTAAGTTTAGTATCTATCGGAAAACAACAAACAATTTGTCCTACGTACACTTTTACTCGGGACATGACACCCCCACTAAGAAGGCCATTTTTTCATCAGTTTCTCCGCGCCCTTAGGATCGCCAGTCCGGAATACATCGATGCCGAATTGGAAAAAATCAACGGTATTGGAAGCGATTTGTGTTATCCATCTGCGTTTATGGAATCTTGTCTCAACAAGGCAAAACGAACTTTCTATCGTGTCAATAATAACACTCGTACTTTGTCAAAAAATATTTTAGTACTTCCATTTTTCCCGGGCTTTTTAGGCATTGCTAATGTACTTAAACTTTTGGATATTAATGTAGTATTTTCATATAACAATATTGTGAAAAATATAGTTAAAAAAATAGCCCTACCAATAATTCAGGCATTATCTATAAAATTGGGTGTAAACAATGTGATTCCTTTTACATAGGTCAGATGGGAAAGGATTTGCACACACGTATAAAACAGCATCAATATTCCGTTAGAACAGGACAGTTGTCCAGTGCCCTTTTTGTCCATTTGTCAGAGTTATCCCACTGTATTGATTGGAATAATGCTTCAGTTTTATTCCACTCTAGTAACATTGTTAATAGAAATATTCTTGAGTCTGCCATTATCCAACTTTCAAATAACTTCAACATAAGCAAAGGTCTTTTTCAACTCGATCCTGTTGTTTTGAATTCCTTCAAAACAGATTTAGATAAGAAAGGTAGAACGCTAAATCTTTGGTAAACTTGTATGCTACTTTATTAACTTTTAATTTTCATTTTATTTTTATATATATCGAAACTTGACCATAAAAGGCAGTGTGTTAAAACCCGGGCAGATTTCCAGTATAAATTTGTATTTTTATAATTCATTTGATCTTTTGCTAAAAATCGATATTTTTCCTTACAAATCTGTATGCCTCTGATATATAACCCTTTAATTTTAATTTTTATTTTTACTTCTCCGTTTATTGCATATATATATATATATATATATATATATATATATATATATATGTGTGTATGTATGTGTTATTTATTTTTTTTTTTTTCTTTCTGTAACCTATATATAGGCTGTAATCCTTTTATGTACTTCAGTGTTCCTGAGGATGTCATTAGACGAAAGCGCTTGAGCACCATTTTGTGTTTCCTTTCCTTCGTGGTTTTATTCATCATAAATATTTTTCACGTGTTACTTTCGTGAAATAATTTTCATATTATATATATATATATATATATAATATATATATATATAATATCATAGACTTCCATATATTGTTATTAATAATAATTATTTGGTTGTGTTTCCAGATATGTTCAGAAGGCCAAAAATGCTGAGGAAGGTGACGTTGTTCGTATGTGACCCAACTATGCATGCCGATCAGTGTTTACACTAGCAGAGGAAAGCTCCTAAAAAGAATATTTAACAATGTGCTCAAAGAACTACGATCTTTCAACAAAAGATACTCGCCGATTAGCTTGTGAAATGGCAATTAAAAATGATAAAACATTTCCTGAATCATGGGGTACAACCAAATTGACAGGTGAGGATTGGCTCTATGGTTTTATGAAGAGACATCCTGAGTTGAGTGTAAGAAAAACAGTCTTTCACGGTCAACTGCATTCAATAAACATAATATCAATCTGTTCTTTGATATGCTCAGAGTAGTTTATAGCAGATGTGAATCTTTTGCCGATGGTTCTAAAGTCTACAACCTAGACGAAACATCAACATGTACTATTCAAAAACCCCAAAAAGTCATTTCACAAGAGGCTTAAACAAGTAAGTCAAACAACAAGTGCTGAAAGAGGAGCACTAGTTACATGTTGTATTCGGTCCTATTCAAAGGAGTGACATAACGAAGGAGTGACATAACAAAGGAGTGACAAATCAGAGATAAAATTCAAAGGAGTGACATAACAAAGGAGTGACAAATGGGAGATAAAATTCAAAGGAGTGACACGAAAATACCAACAAAGAAGAAAGAACAAATCCAGAGGGAAGAGAGGCTTGCAACTGTTAGGTTAGGTTAGGTTTCTAGTTTTTGAAATAAAATCTTAATTTTAACAATTCTAACAAATTTGTTTTTTTTAAATAAATTTAATAATTATACTCCTTTGAAATGTCACTCCTTTGAAATGTCACTCCTTTGAAATGTCACTCCTTTGAAATGTCACTCCTTTGAAATGTCACTCCTTTGAAATGTCACTCCTTTGAAATGTCACTCCTTTGAAATGTCACTCCTTTGAAATGTCACTCCTTTGAAATGTCACTCCTTTGAAATGTCACTCCTTTGAAATGTCACTCCTTTGAAATGTCACTCCTTTGAAATGTCACTCCTTTGAAATGTCACTCCTTTGAAATGTCACTCCTTTGAAATGTCACTCCTTTGAAATGTCACTCCTTTGAAATGTCACTCCTTTGAAATGTCACTCCTTTGAAATGTCACTCCTTTGAAATGTCACTCCTTTGAAATGTCACTCCTTTGAAATGTCACTCCTTTGAAATGTCACTCCTTGAAATGTCACTCCTTTGAAATGTCACTCCTTTGAAATGTCACTCCTTTGAAATGTCACTCCTTTGAAATGTCACTCCTTTGAAATGTCACTCCTTTGAAAATGTCACTCTTTGAAATGTCACTCCTTTGAAATGTCACTCCTTTGAAATGTCACTCCTTTGAAATGTCACTCCTTTGAAATGTCACTCCTTTGAAATGTCACTCCTTTGAAATGTCACTCCTTTGAAATGTCACTCCTTTGAAATGTCACTCCTTTGAAATGTCACTCCTTTGAAATGTCACTCCTTTGAAATGTCACTCCTTTGAAATGTCACTCCTTTGAAATGTCACTCCTTTGAAATGTCACTCCTTTGAAATGTCACTCCTTTGAAATGTCACTCCTTTGAAATGTCACTTTGAATGTCCTTTTGAAATGTCACTCCTTTGAAATGTCACTCCTTTGAAATGTCACTCCTTTGAAATGTCACTCCTTTGAAATGTCACTCCTTTGAAATGTCACTCCTTTGAAATGTCACTCCTTTGAAATGTCACTGAAATGTCACTCCTTTGAAATGTCACTCCTTTGAAATGTCACTCCTTTGAAATGTCACTCCTTTGAAATGTCACTCCTTTGAAATGTCACTCCTTTTTGAAATGTCACTCCTTTGAAATGTCACTCCTTTGAAATGTCACTCCTTTGAAATGTCACTCCTTTGAAATGTCACTCCTTTGAAATGTCACTCCTTTGAAATGTCACTCCTTTGAAATGTCACTCCTTTGAAATGTCACTCCTTTGAAATGTCACTCCTTTGAAATGTCACTCCTTTGAAATGTCACTCCTTTGAAATGTCACTCCTTCGATACAGACCCGTTGCATTCAAAGGTGGGCACCCGGGCCTCAAAAAGGACCGACGGTCCCGGTCCTTGCCTCAAACTGGACCGACGCTCCCGGTCCCTGCCTCAAACTGGACCGACGGTCCCGGTCCTTTCTGACGATAGGACCTAGGAACGACTCGGTCCTCGGTCCTTATATAGTGAAAAATTTGATTAAAATGAAAAATGAATTAAAGACACGGAAATCTTTAATTTTATTAACGTAAATTATAATTAATACAATACATAAATGATGAAAAAAAATTATTAAGTTAAATGCTTGAGTTTCCCTTCAAGACGACTAGCATTTCAAAATGGCTGTCACTGAGCCCTGACCTTTTCGGCTTGAGGACGTCCTTCCCCAAAGAGAAGAGCCTCTCCACGGCGGCACTGGATGTGCCAGGTGTTGAAACAAGTTTCAGTTCAGTCTCAGTCTCTTTCTGAGTCTTCTGGAGGAAACGATCCATCTTCTTTAGAACTTTAAATAATCACTAAACACTAAAAAAGACCGTCCGGAATTGCTTAAAAATGGACCGTCGCTCCTCACTGAGAAACGGACCGACTTTCCCGCTCACGGTCCTTAAAAAGGACCGAGTTCCTGGAGTTCGTTCCTTTTGGAACTCGGTCCTGCCCACCTGTGTGTATTATTAATGCACTTGGTAGTGCTATTCCCCCTGTTACGGTGTTTCCACGATTGCACTTGAAATCGCATATGATCAATGAGGCTCCTCCTGGTACTCTTGGACTAGCAAACGCATCGGGCTGGATGTCGAGTGAGCTCTTTGTCCAAGTAATGCATCATTTCATAAAGCATACATGTTCAACTAAAGAAAACCCAACTATGTTGATATATGATAATCATGAATCACATTTATCCATTGAAGTATTAGACTTAGCAAAAGAGAGTGGCGTTACAATCCTCACTCTTCATCCGCACTGCAGTCATAAACTACAGCCTCTTGATGTGGCAGTGTATGTCTCATTTAAATCCCATTACTACTCGGCCATGGACTCTCTTGACTTCTGACTTCTGCAAAAGCCTGGAGTCCCACTAACTATTTATGATATTGCTGGAATTGTCAATGTCGCTTATCAGCGATCCATGACTCCTTCGAATATCATATCAGGTTTTAGAAAAACAGGAATATTTCCATTTAATTCGAGCATATTTGATGAAGATGAGTTCACTCCAAGTGCTGTCACAGACAGACCCAATCCTGAAGCTGCTGAATCTTCTAGTTCACTTAATTTAGGTGCCGGAGCTGGCCCATCTGGTGAATCAGAGCCATCACGATTCCTAAGTCCTCAACTATTCCGAAGATATCCAAAAGCAGAGGCCAGGAAAGTCTCCAACAGAGGTCGGAAAAGAGGGCGAAGTATGATCGCAACAGACACACCTGAAAAAGAAGCTCTGCAACAAGCCAAGCAGGGAAAGAAAAATATAAAAACTAATAATAGGCCTAGACCTAAAAAACTATTTCTTGAATCAAATGCATCATCCTCAAGTGACGAGGAAACACCACCTTCCGACCACTCATCAGACGAACTTCCGGAAGACGAGGCTGTAATAATGATTGATCCAGTTAATTTTGATGTGCTAGACTGCAGCGGTCTTCAACCTGGGCGATATCGCCTACTAGTGGCGATTTGAGCTTTTAGGTGGGCGGCAAGAAAATTTATAAAATTCTTGTAAAATTCAACAAAATTTACAATATTGTATGCAAAAAATGATCGAATGTTTCGTCAGTTGTGCCATGACAATGATGAACAATTTGTTAGGTTATTATTACACACACAGGTCCGATGGCTCTCGAAGGGTACATGTTTAACTTGTTTTGTTGAACTATATGAGAGCGTAGTGCAGTTTCTAGAAGACCAAAATGAAGTTGATCTTAGCCAAAAGTTAAAAATGATAAAAAATGATGCTTGTTATTTGGCAGGAATATTTATGAAATGCAATGATTGTAATTTGCAGCTTCAAGGAGCCAATATGACACTCATGAACTGCCAAAAAGTTATCTCATTATTCATTGAAAAGCTGGATTTATTCAGTCACAATCTTTCAAAAAGGGAGTTTCACAAAGGTTTATTGATCATCTCAATAAACTTGAAACGGATTTTGAAACTCGATTCAGTGATGTTTTAACCATGGACGTATATGATTGGATGGTAAACCCGTTTACTGCAAATGTTACTGAAGCTGATGTAACATGTCAAGAGGAGCTATTAGAAATCAGACATGATGAGGAAAGTAAGGGAAATTTCAATAACGGTGGTTATATGCAGCTTTGGCAAAATAAAAAGATGTCAAATGTATATCCCAATATGTGGAAAAAGATTTTTAAATTACTGATCGCTTTTCCTACTTCGTACCTAGTTGAATCAGGTTTTAGTGCTGTGAATCACATTCTTACCAAAAACAGGAATGCTTTAAAAATCCCTGAAAGAGGGGACATTCGTTTGTTCCTCACTAAATTCGAGCCAAACATTCGGAATTTAGTTTCCAAGCATCAAGCACAAGGATCTCACTAAATTAAAGGTAAATGCATAATGTTTTATTATATAATATATATAATGTACCATACATAATTTTTAATATATGCTTGTTGGATTTTTAATTTTGGTGGGCGGTTGGCTAATTTATCTCACATAAAAATAGTAAAAGTGGGCGGTAGGCATAAAAGGTTGAAGGGCACTGTGCTAGAGAATGAACCCAAAATTGATGATTATGTAGTAGTGGAATTTAATAGTGTCCCTAAAAAAAATATTATATTGGAAAATTAACCAGGCCAAAAGATCTCTCAGGGGATTTTGAGATCTCTTACCTGAGAAAAAAGGGAAATACATCACGATTTGTGTATCCTCAAGCACCTGATCTAGCTTCTGTGAATCTGCAGGACATAAAGGTTATCTTGCCTGAGCCAATATTATGTGGCAAGACAAAAGGTCAGAATTCCTACCTTCAGTTTGATGTTAATTTCGATCTTATTAAGATTTCATGAATTTGTCCCGTTGTACCCCATGGTCTGTCCCACTGTGTCCAGGTAAGGGGAACAGTAGGACACTTTAACAAGTGTTTTTTTTACTTTTTTTATCTAAATAGATATCATTATACGGTGATAAATTGTTTGCCAGAGTATGTATCATGTATTGGTCTAAAGAATGTTTCATTCGGAAAAGTTGATAAATAAATTTTTCAGATATTTAATTTTTGTGTCCCACTGTACCCCACCCTCCCATATATATATATATATATATATATATATATATATAACTATTTTTTCTCTTTAATTTACCGCCGATTCGTACCTAGTGTGGTACATAGCGAGGCAGTGGGTGGGTGATGTTACTGAGTTGGGGATGGTAAACCAGGGGTGTGTGTAATGTTCAGCTACTGGGTAGTGGGTATGAGGGGCCTGGTCTCAGACGCGATGAAGCAGGTGGGAATAAATGAAACGGAAAATCGCTTCCTCCGAAAAATGGGGGCCCTCGGAGAGCATGAATTGTAGACGCTCGGGTAGGGGAATTTCAGCCAAGTGAGGGAAACATCTGCAACGAAGAGCGGACAAGTTTGGGCATTCGACCAGGAGATGCACGACAGTTATGGGAGTATGGCAGGTAGGGCAGAGCGGGGCTGACGATTTAGCCATAAAGTGACCATGAGTAATGCGTGTGTCTCCTAGGCGGAGACGGGCTAGAATCACTTCTTTATAGTGGGACCGGTGGAAGGAGGAGGCCCAGTATCCTAATTGCGATTTGATCTTGTGAAGTTTTTGTGTGGCCTGGTCCTATTCCCGTTGCCAGATGGAACGGAAGTGGGAGCGGAGAGTCGGGAAGAAGTCGGAGAAAGGGAAGGGCCCGGAGGAGGCCGGCAGTAAGCAGGCCGACTTTGCCGTGCGGTCCGCCTCCTCGTTACCCTGGATGCCGACATGTGCCGGGACTCAGCAGAAGGCGATTGTCTTGTGTCGGAAGGCCTGTTAAAAAATGGAAGATTTGCTGGATGGTACAGAGGAGCGGATGAGGGGGGGTTAAATCTCTCTAGGGAGAGAAGTGCGCTTTGGGAATCTGAATGAATGACGAAGGAGCTGGCAGAGTGGGTGTGCACTATGTCGAGGGCTTCCTTAATCGCGAAGAGTTCTGCCGAGAAAACGGAGGTCTCGCGGGGCAGGCTGACGCCTCGAGAAAGCGGCTGGGCCAGTATCACCGCTGAGGCGGCCGCATCAGTCTCGGAACGGGAACCATCTGTATAAATGGGAAGTGTGTCCGGGTTTTGAGTTGCGTGTTCACGGAAGAGTGACCTGTACCGTAGCACTCGTGGTATTCTTCGGTAGGGCACACAGGTCCCTGCAAAACTTGATAGGGGTGAGGAGCCAGGGGGAGGGGGTAGATGTTATATGAAATGGGGATAATTGAGGGGGCGGGCATGTTGGAAAAGTCAAGGAAAGAACGGACCTCTTTAGTGAAGTGCCAGCTCCGTTCCTGGGGTGGGAGTTCAGAACTCGCCGCGCATAGAAGCGAAGAGGGTAGTCTCTCTGCACGGAGGTATGTCCTCATGAGGAGCAGACCCCGTCGGAGGGCGAGAGGGAGGTAATTGCAATCCACTTGAAGGCTGGAGGTTGGGGAAGAGCGGAAAACACCAGTGGCGAGGCGGAGGCCCCTATTAAGGACCGGGTCCAAGATACGGAAGCAGGTGTTGGAGGCTGAACCGTATATACACTGCCATAGTCCAGCTTCGACTGGACCATGGAAGTGTAAAGGCGAAGGAGAGAGCGTCGATCTGCGCCCCATGTGGTGTGGGAGAGGTGATCTAGTAGAGCGAGGGGACGTTGGAGGGACTGCTTCAGTTGTTTGATATGAGGAACCCAGTTGAGCCGTCGGTCTAGAATCACGCCCAAAAATCGCGTGAAGGGTACCACTTCAAGAGGATTGCCGTCTAGCGCGACAGAAGGAACAGGAAGGGTTGCGGGTCTTCTTCTGCTGAAGAGCATACACTTGGACTTCAGGGTGGAGGCGGAACCCCACCGACGTCACCCACCTTTCCACCTGGTAGATGGCGAGCTGAATTTGCCGTTGAACTACGGACGGCTCCCGCCCTGCAAAGTAGATCGCAAGGTCATCCGCGTAGATGGAAGAACGGATGGTGGGTGGAAGGCATTTTGAGACTGTGTTCATGACGATGGAAAAGCATAGAACACTGAGGATGCTTCCCTGTGGGTCCCCGTCCTCCTGCACGAAGGTGTCTGAGAGGACAGCCCACCCGAACTTTAAAGGTTCGAGAGGATAGGAAGCCCTTGATGAAGGTCGGCATGGCTCCGACGAGCCCTAGACTTTGGAGCTGACTAAGGATTATTGTCCGATGAGTGGTGTGTAGGCCTTCTGGATATCAAAAAATATTGATAGGACGAACTGTCCACTGTTGAATGCATTCTGTATGTCACGGCTGAGAAGCAGGAGGGGATCAGTGGTGGAGCGAAATTGTCTGAAGCCGGACTGGGTAGCCGGGAAGGAATTACTATTTTCGAGGAAGAACGATAGTCGCGTCGCGACCATTTTTTTGAAAATTTTACAGGCACAACACATTAGGGCAACTGGTCTAGTTTGTGGGATCGAGGGAATCTTTGCTGGGTTTGGGGATAGGGATTACGTAGGCCTCCCTCCACCGGGAGGGAAAGGCACCCTCTATCCATATGCGGTTGTATAGGTCTAGTAGGAAATTTTGTAGGGTAGGGTGGATGTGCTGGATCATGCTGTAGGGGATACCGTCCGGGCCGGGGCAAGGGGATCGTCGAGAGGCCAGTGCCGCCTGTAGTTCACGCATGGTGAACAATCGGTTGTAGGATCTCTCTTATGGACGGTGGAGAAGCTATTTTTAGAGGCGGGTACGAGGGAGCTAACTGCAGAGGAAGAAACG
Organism: Bathynomus jamesi; assembly: GCA_023014485.1. Classification (NCBI taxonomy): domain Eukaryota; kingdom Metazoa; phylum Arthropoda; class Malacostraca; order Isopoda; family Cirolanidae; genus Bathynomus; species Bathynomus jamesi. The sequence goes on along the minus strand of JAJOZX010013765.1, from coordinate 27,701 downwards.
GCGGCGAAAGTAGAAGCTAGATGGTTTGCCACTGATTTTGGCTCGTATAGGAGCCCGTCGTTAGTCCGGAGGACCGGGGTCGGGAGGGGACATGTCGCCTCTCGACGCCCCGTACCTTCTTCCAGATGGTAGCCGAAGGTGTGGTGGTGGTGACGTCGGATACAAAGGCACGCAAGAAGCTCGGCGCGCTGTTTCATTGTACGGCGGGCGATGGCCCTGGCCCGCTGCATCTCCGTGCGATGGATGGGAAGTCGCGTACGGTAGAAACGTCAGGTAGCCGTCTTCTTGGCGCATACGGACGGCTCCGTGCACTCTGGGGTCCACCAAGGTACCCGTCGGGCGCGGGGGTAGGTGAAGGATCGCGGGATGCTAGAGCACGCAGCCGCTACCACGTTTGATTCGAAGCATGCGATGCACTCGTCGGAGGATGGGAAGTGGGCAGTCGTACGGGTTGTATATGTATCGTCGTGGAAGCGGGACCAATTAGCTTTTGCAGTAATCCATTTCTCAGTACCCGAACGGTCTGGTCGGGCCAAATGAGCGTGAGTTGAACTGGGAAATGGCCAGACAGGTCTATACAGGATGGAGTGCAGGTGGTGGCATGGTAGAATGTAAGAGAGCCATCATTGAGGCACTCAAGGGAGAGCTCGGTCACGATGTTGATGGGTCGGGGCCCATATAGGTGGAGTGTGTGTCTCCCATGGGGTGGCGACTATTGAAATCGCCCAGTAATAGAAAGGGCCTGGGGAGTTATTGTACCACCTCCACCAGGTCATCGCGGGAGACTTGAGTGTGTGGAGGGAGGTATACTGAACAGACGGTGTACTGTCTATCCAGGGAAAGCCGGGTAGCAATCATCTGTAACGGGGATCGGATAGGGAGATTGTAGAAGGGGACTGCGTGGTGGATGAAAATGGCAGCCCCTTTCGAGTGCAGGTAGGAGGCGGGGTGGTGATGAAAGAATATCCAGTCGGGCAGGGCATGGGTCTGGTTCCCAGGATGAGTGCCTGGAGACAGACACACACCGGACGGGAAGTGGCAATCAAGGAATTAAGGCCTTCGTAATTCGCGAATATTCCTCTGCAGTTCCAGTGTACTATTGTAGTTGTTTTCGGGGAATCCATTATTTGATGATGGGGGATGGGTAAAGGTATAGGGTGCGAAGAGGTTGGAGTGTGAAGGTAGATCTGAGGTTCGCGAAGGCGAAGAATGGGTCAGGAGTATGGCTGGCTATCTGCCGTTCACCAGAGAAGGAATCGGTCGGCCAGTCGATCTCCGAGGAGACTGCGGGGTCGAGTCGGCCGAGCGAGACCGGAGGCGTGGATCACGGCAGGTTGGAGATCGTCGTGGGCTCCGAGGGTGAGAAGTTTCTTGATGGGCTTTTGTGTTCGGGCCATGGGGGGGTATTTCCCAAATTAGTACCTCCCCGCCTGTCTGGGGTCTCATGGCGGACCCCAAGTGGCGATAGGGGGTGCCAGAAGGACCCGGCAGGTGGGAGGGAGGACGTACTCAGAGTAGCTAACAGGGTGGGGCCGGGGATTTTAGGGGAGCAGGTACTGTGGGGGGGGGGGAGATGAACCAGTGTGTTCTCGTGGAGGGGTAGAAAAAATGGCACCAGGAGGCAAGGGCAGGTCCATAAGACTCACGGGCAGCCGAGTTCCCCTCACCGTGTAGCTGCGCCAGAGCCGCATCCACTGGATCCTCGGGAGAGGATGTTGTCCAGATTGGATCTCGTCGTGGGGGTGGGTCATGTACTTCGGCAACTATTGTCCGAGTCTGTGGGAGTAGATTGATGGGACTTCTGCGGTGGGGTGGTTTGGTCCTCGTAGACGAAGTGGGCGGTGTGAAGGCTGATCTGTCTTCTTAGCACTAGGGGAAGAGGGAGAGACAAATGAAAGTCCGGAGGGTCTGGCGACTCACTCCGGCGTTTCCGCCTCGTCGGCTTACTCCGGGCGGTAGGTTCGGGTGTGTGCAGAGTGTGCTAGGAGAGCAGTGTTCGAGGTGGGTGGGGCCTGGGTGTCCTGTTCCCAGACTCCTGTGGACTCTGTGGCAGGTGAGGTGCGTGGAGAGAAGGGATGGTGGGGGGACATGAGGTCGTCAGCTCCTGCGAGAACTCCCCCTGGGAGGGATGGGGAGCACTGGTCAAGGGGTTGTGAGCAGCAGGCCAGGGCGGCGTGCCGAGAGGACAGAGCCGAGGGCTGCGCGTAAGTAAGATACGCCCTGTCTCACCTCCCAACTCCGCACCCTGTCTCGTGCCTCAGGAGGCTAAGGAAGTCCGCTACCTGCAGGCCTCGGACCTCCTCCTCGAACCTGAAGAACAGGCATTCGCGGGATGAAGATGGGTGTGCACCTTCACAATTGGAGCATTTGGGTGTGTTGGGGCACTTGTCTGGGTGAGCGTTTTGTCCGCAGCAAACACACAATTGGTGTGGCTGCCGGCAAACTGAGCTAACATGTCCAAACTTGTTGCATTTAAAGCAACGGGTCAGGTCTGGGATGTATGGGCGGACAGAGAATTCGCATGACGTGCAGTCTCCCATACCCCATACAATACGGTCGGGAAGGACTAAGTTATTAAAGGTAAGAAGTAGACGCGGGGTGGGGGAGGGGGTACCTCCCTGTCGGGATGTGAAGCGATGGATTTGGTGACACCCTGGGGTGCGAGATCCTCCAAGAGCTCGTTCACTGTAATTGACAGTAGGCGTGTGGCATAAACAGTGCCCTGACTCTGGTTCAGGCGAGGGTGTGGTGAAACGGACACTGAACATCCAATCCAAGGACCTCAGTGATGGAGAGTAGGGCTTTCGTCGCTGGCTGTGCGTGATTTTATGAGGAAGCCATCCTTCTGCGGTCACACATCATAACGGTTGGAGTTGCTGCGGGTTCGGATCGCCTGAAACGTCCGTTCAGAGTTGGTCAGAAGGGATCCAGAGGTAGGCCGGATCTCTAGGAATTTGTGGATACTTGGAAGGAATATGGAGGCAGTAGAGTCGAAGTGGACTGGGATATCCAACTGAAGATAGGATGGTCGTGTATGCCGACTTCCCTGTCCGCCGCGGGGCTCTCTCCGTGGGGAGGCGGGCCGACGACGGGTGAGGGGGGGCATACGGGGAGGGCAAGAAGCCGGGTTTTGGAGGTAAATCTTGGGTGGAACTTGACTTGCCCAAAGGCAGCTGAGACAGGCTGGGGCGAGACCCCTGCTCCAGAGGGTGTACATCCAAAGGAATAGTCAGGGTACAGCCTGGGGTTAGCAACGGTAAAGGAGGATGCAAGTGATCAGTTACCAGAGGGGGGTCAACCCCATCTGGATGCGGTCTTCCAGTGGTAGGGGACTCGAGGGCCTGGTTGCCCACCACCCGAGTGTTGAGAGAAAGAGTAGTCCGAGTATTAGAAGCGGGAGTCGATAGTTGTGTAGAAGCCATAGGAAACAAAAATAATCATCCCCGCGCGCATCCAGCCACCACTAACTCCAACAAGGGAAAGGCAAATAGTGGGCCCACTCGGTCCCACTGCCAGTACATGTCACGCAGGGGAGGTACACCCATTCCCAGTTCCCATGCCTAAAAGGTAGCCACTCTCATCCAACACGCAAGGAAAAAATCAAGTCAAGGTCCAAAACAAAGTCAAATGCGGGAAGGGAGGAAACAACAAAACTTGAAAGAGTTGGGGAAAGGAGGAGAAAGAAATATAAGTAGGAGAGTAGGAGATCAACCGGGTCCCCAAATGGGTCCAATGGCCCACGAGAGCAGAGAAAGCTTTACATCGAAGGAAGATGCATTCCCCATTGGCCATAGAGAGATGCGCCCTATAGCTCCGGACAAAGCGAAGGGTGTGTGTGTGTGTGTGGTGTGTGTGTGTGTGTGTGTGTGTGTGTGTGTATTATATATACAGTATATATATATATATATATATAAAATAGTGTGTATATATATAGGGTGAACCAAATGTAGGTGGACAGTAAATGATAACGTTTATTTTGAGAATACATATTTAATTTTTTTGTATACTATAATACAAAATAAAATTTAAATAAATTTAGTTATAATATTTAATATAATATAACACAAACACCATAGTTATAATGAACACCATAGTTATAATATAATATAACACAAACCGTATTCAACCTACTGTCCACCTACTTTTGGTTCACCGTGTATATACAGTATAGTATATATGTATAGTATAATTATATATAATTACTAATAAATATATAATATATATAGTATATCTATAGTGTATATATATATATATACAGTATAGTATTTGCACAGGGTGTACATAAAGTCAGGATCTATTTTTGTGAAGCACTTGGAAATTATATGGAATTCAATCATAAAATGATAAAGTGGTAACATTTATTAAATAATTAAGAGTAGGATTCGACGTGATGCCCATCAGTATCCCTGCACAGCTCAAATCGTTCCGCAGCATTTCTAAACACATTCTGGAGCATTTGCGGGGTTATGTTATCTGCAGCAGTTCATATACGTGTACGTAAGTTTTCAAGACTCGTAATCTTCGTCTGATAGACGTGCGATTTGATAAAGCCCCATGCAAAGAAATCTAAAGGGGTTAAATCTGGTGATCTCGCTGGCCAAGGTCTGTTGCTTCCGCTTCCGATCCAGCGATTTGGAAAACGTCCATTTAGATCAGTGGTGCACAAACTTTTTTGATGTGAGGGCCAAACCAACCATCTGTTTTATATGTAGGGGCCAGATATATAGATATTCTGTTTTTTATAAATATGCATTTTTATAACCAGGGGTAATATTTCAGATTTTTCTTTGGGTAGCTACCCTTTTCATGTGAAAAAAGTGAATTGAAAAGACCTGTGGGGGCCACATTTGGCCCGCGGGCCAGGGTTTGTGCATCACTGATTTAGATAATCCTGAACAATTTTGGCATAGTGACAAGGAGCACCATCATGTTGATAGACGACAGGGATAGGATTGTTAGTACCGTCGTCTATCAACATGATGGTGCTCCTTGTCACTATGCCAAAATTGTTCAGGATTATCTAAATGGACGTTTTCCAAATCGCTGGATCGGACGCGGAAGCAACAGACCTTGGCCAGTGAGATCACCAGATTTAACCCCTTTAGATTTCTTTGCATGGGGCTTTATCAAATCGCACGTCTATCAGACGAAGATTACAAGTCTTGAAAACTTACGTACACGTATACGAACTGCTGCAGATAACATAACCCCGCAAATGCTCCAGAATGTGTTTAGAAATGCTGCGGAACGATTTGAGCTGTGCAGGGATACTGATGGGCGTCACGTCGAATCCTACTCTTAATTATTTAATAAATGTTACCACTTTAGCATTTTATCATTGAATTCCATATAATTTCCAAGTGCTTCACAAAAATAGATCCTGACTTTATGTACACCCTGTATATAATTACTATAAACACCTATATTTTAGAACTGCACACTTTTTTTTTCAGACCTGTACAGATTGTGTAGAGCTGCACATTAAAAGAAGCACTGTTTTGGGAGACATCATAATGACATAGTCTGTTAGCTAGAGTTAACCATCTAGAGTTGTTAAGGGGACCAGGCCCCCAATTATTCTGAACATGTATTGTTGATCATTACTTAAATCTTCTATGAGCTCATCCATAATTGGGGAAACTTTACAACAGGCATCTCATGGCAAGTCTTAAGAGCATTACCAATAGATCCACTGAATGATCTTGGCCCAGCTGTTTTCCTGTCGTATCACTCAAACAGATGCCTTAAAGGAAGTTCATTTGTATGTAACATACAAATGCTCCATTGCAATGGTTGGTTCAGCTTCTGCTCGATGAAATGGATTATGCCACCTTTAGACCCAGTGTTGACATTCATACTGTCACACCCTATCACCTGGAGATTCTAGTCTAGTGTCACTTTATTCACACGAACAATGATTCAGACACATCACTTGCTTTTCCAGATTTAGGGCTCAAATGGTTAAAGTATTCTCCACCAGGCTCACTCAATAGTACATAATGTTCTTCAACAATTATATCCTGGTACCATTTACCATCTTTATTTGTCTTTACCAACATCTTGTCTTTTCTCCCATCAAAATATAAAGCTTTAACATCACCATAACTTTGTGCAGCTTCAACTTGTAATGTTTTTCTCAATTTCTCTCTCTCTCTTCTCACCTTACTTCGATCAATAAAAAAGTCAGTCTTTTTCGGTAATGATACCCAAATCCACCAAAATAGCTGAAGCAATGGCCGATGCAGCCCTATCTGAAACACCAAATCTGTCAGCTTCCATGGTGAGATTGGGTAAAGGGGCTCTCATTTGAATGTTGGAGCATTCATATTCAGACTCGGTTGTTGAACTTTTTTAGGTACTAGAAAGATCAATATTAGTATCAGGAAAAAGCACATCATCAATGACTAACTTTTCAAATTCATCATGCATGATTATTTTTCTTCACTTACTTCCTTGTTGCTCCTTCAACTTTCTTGCATTTCTTTTTGCTATAGATCTTGAAAGGGTAACATCCACACCTCCAATCACCATATTTTGCATAGTCCTCTGATCCTCAAGGAATTCCAGTTCTTCTTTGTGTATTCTTGATTCTTTTGGACAAACACAAATAATATGTTTTTCTTTACATCCGCTTTTTCAGCAGCCAAAATCTTGGTGCGAAATGAAGTTGCATTTACAGGCACAAATGTCACCACTCTGACCCAGATTTTAATGAAAATTGACATATGGGATTCTTCTGGGTGCTGATTTCACTGGTTTAAATAAAAAAGTTCTATGACCCATAGTTTTTGAGATATGGGCCCCCACTTTACCACTTAACTTTAATGGGCAATAACTCCCAAACATCTTGTTATAGACCTATAAAACTATACATTTTTAGAATTAGCATGAAGAGATCTATTAAATGATACCACATTCAAATGTGTAGAACAATAATGAAAATTTTGACCCCCTTTTTTATTTTTATTTTTTACTCCCACCCCCACTAGACAGTGAAATCCCAAAAAAAATTTTTCATTTATTAAACTTCCATTAATTGTTAAAAGATACATACAATAAAAAACGTGGGTATCAAGTTGCAAGATATTTTAAAAATTATTGAAAAAATATGTACATTGACATTTGTACATTGAAATTTTGACATTTTTACGCAGACTAAAATAGAGAACTACAAATGATATATTTACATCCTATGTATTACTCATATTCACGCTCTCTCTCTCTCTCTCAAATGTTTGTTAATTATGCTTATTTTTACTACAGATGTGCTTATTTTGAGTCAAATCATATCTTATTTTTGAGATTTACAATTGTGTATTTTTAGTAATGAAAAATGGTTAGATACTGTGATGATCTTTACAAAAACATAAGAAAAAGATACACAAGGATATAAGAACCATCAGCCAATCACTTTATGATTGATGTAAATGGAAACTACAAAGGAATACTGTACTATGTAGCAACTGTAGAAAATTATTGACCCAGAGACCAGAGTTGCTATCAACATCACAAAGTGAAGAGTCTGATCACAATCAGTCTTCTGAGAATGTTATTTCAGAAAGCAATGAATATGATCCAAGTACATCAAGTAATGCCAAAGAAGCGGTTTCTCAAGTTCTAGAAAGTCTTGCTGTGACTCCAGTGAAGAAGCGTAAGTATTTAATGATAGGTACTTTTTATATTTATAATTTTTTTATTTATATTATTTATTTATAATGCATTTACTTTCAAGACAGTTTTTTCAGCAGTTGCTGAAAAACTTAATGAAATTAATGTGTTGACATATTAAATTTATTAAACTTATGAAATAAATGTTGACATATTAATTATTATTGTCCATATATATCAAATGGAGTCAAATATTTATTAATTAAAAAATTTCAGATGGTTTGGGTTCCTCAAGAAAAGAAGCAAAAGCTATTCAAACAATAGAAAAAACACGTCGTTCTTTAAAACGAAAGCTAGAAGCAAGTTTAGAAATTGATATCCCAAGCCTATCAAAAGCTACAAAGTTGGATCATGAAACTCAAAGGTATGAATTTTAAAATGATACACTATTATTAAGTAGGAACATACCTAAACTAAAACTAAAGCATAAAACAAAATGTAGGTATTCACCTTTGATAGTAGAAACTAGAAGCACAACTCCCTAAAGATTGGAGATCAATGGGCCCATTAAATCATTTGGAATTCATTTGGTCACAAAATAATTTTTGGTTTAATTTGACTATCTCAAAGAATGCTCATTTTGTTACACTTGAAATCAATATTATAATCCAAAAAATTTAATATGCACATGTAATGTTTTGTTTATAGCTATTATACATTCATGAATTTGTTTCAGAATGATTCATCTCATGAATGACCTGGTTGAAGCTTTCCATTCTACTGACAGTTATGAGAGGAAACTCAAAATATTGACGTTATCTCCATTTACCATATCAAAAACTATAAATCTATTTCAGACAACTGAATACTTAATTAAGAAAAGCAGAAATATAAAACAAAGACTTGGAATTATTCCTGAAATTGAACCCATGTCAAAAGGAAAAGTATCAGAAATGAAAGTGGGTATAAAGAATCTGTGCAGAAAAGACTGGTGTTAATGAATCTGAAAGAAACTTTTAGTCTCTACAAAAATAATCCAGAGAGTCCCCAAATTGGCTTCTCTAGTTTTGCCAGCCTTTGCCTGAGACAGTGTTTTAGCTGGAGCTGCTGGTACCCATTCTGTGTGTGTATGTACATACCACCAGAATGCCAAAATACAATTCTCAGCTTTGGGTGTCAAAGGGTTGGAATACACAACTCTTATGGAGAAAGCAGTATGTGATATCAACAACAGGAATTGCATGATGCAAATATGTAATCTCTGTCCAAAAGAACAAGGTATTAAGAATTTTTTGCTCACTTTTCAAAGTGTTAATGATCCTGAATGTGAGGAAATAAAATATAAAAATGGGTTACTACAGATCGATACAATATAGTTGAAAAAACAGAATCTGTAGATGATTTTATAAATTCATTAAGCACAAAAATTGTCAAATTGACACATCATCATTTTACAGCAAAGAATCAGAGTGCATTTCTAAAAAACTTGAATAATTTAAATAGCCATACAGCTGTAGTTCTTGGTGACTTTTCAGAAAACTACTCATTTGTAGTACAGGATGCAGCCCAAAGTTTTCATTGGGAAAATATCCAATGCACAATGCATCCCTTTGTGTTATATTATAAGGAACCAGAAAGTAATGAAACAAAACATTCAAGTTATGTTTTTTATCTCCAAATACAAAACATAACACTACAATGGTTTACACTTTTTTAAATACACTCATACCTATTATTAGAAAATCCCACCTTCATATCAAAAAATTACATTATTTTACTGATGGATGTGCAAGACAATATAAAAATCGTTTCAACTTTGTTAACATTTGTAAACATGAAGATTTTGGGCTGGAATGTGAGTGGCATTTCTTTGCCACAAGCCATGGTAAGAGCACTTGTGATGGGATTGGGGGTACAGTGAAAAGATCTATAGCCAGAGCGAGTATGCAGAGAACATTCGCAAATCAAATATTAACACCAGAAGACATGTTTGAATTTTGTTCAAACAATATAAGTGACAGCATAAATTTTTTTTTAATAAATTCTGAAGAAATTGAAGCTATGGAAAATTTTTTAAGTGACAGATATGAAAAAGTATGTGGCTAACAGGAACACAAAAATTCCACAGATTTGTACCTATTAATGCAAATAACAAAAACATTTGAATTATCTTCTGATGAAGTTGGTGAGGTGAGGATTATAAGCAAAGCTTTTCTGGGTGAAGATAATGTTGAAGTTAATCCGAAAATAGGAGAGTACATAGTTTGTACTTACAATGACCAGAAATGGTTGGGATTTGTACATTCCTATAATGAGGAATTTGATGACTTTGAGGTTAGCTTTTTGCACCCATCAGGATATAGTGTTTACTATTACTTTCCACAAATTAGAGATACATGCAACATATCAAGAGATAAAATTTTAGGTTTATTAAGCACACCAACTTTAAAGCCAGGAACAATGCGTATTCAATGTGTTTTCTCAGAAAATGAGTTGAAAAAACTCATGTAATTACGAATCAACTTGATGTAATATGTGTGTTCAATTTGTATTTTTGCTGTTTATTTTCATCCATGTGAATATATCATTTGTAGTTCTCTATTTTAGTCTGCAGGCATAAAAATGTCAAATTTTCACAATGTACATATTTTTTCAATAATTTTTAAAATATCTTGCAACTTCATACAAACAATAAAAAAATGTGGGTATCTTTTAACAATTAATGGAAGTTTAATAAATGAAAATTTTTTTTTTATTATTTCACTGCCTGGGGGGGGGGTCAAAAAGAGAAATAAAAAGGGGGGGATTTTCATTATTGTTCTACACATTTGAATGTGGTATCATTTAATAGATCACTTCATGCTGATTCTAAAAATGTATAGTTTTATAGGTCTACAGTAAGATGTTCGGGAGTTATTGCCCATTAAAATTAGGTGGTAAAGTGGGGGCCCATATCTCAAAAACTATGGGTCATAGAACTTTTTTATTTTAACCAGTGAAATCAGCACCCGGAAGAACCCCATATATCAATTTTCATCAAAATCTGAGTCAGAGTGGTAACATGCATTTGGGTGATCTCTCCTGGAATGCCCCTTCTACCAATTTTTTTTTTAACAATTCAATAAGCTTCGCACTGCTTTTGGATCAATTGAGTTACGTAACCTTGTCAGTAAAGCGTTTCAGCTTGGTAATTATGGATTTTTTACTCATTGAGGATAATGATGAACGTTTCCACACTTTGACCAATGCTTCTGCTATCGTTTCAAAAATATCATTATCCATCAATTTTGCAGATGAACCTTCCTTCAGTTGAAGAAAATATCTCCCAACCTGCATATTAGAGGGTAAGACATTATGTGGCAATTCACTTGGAATTCCGAACAAAAAATGTTGCTTCACTGACTGTCTAGTTAGTAGGGATTTTGCAATATTTAGATCTGAGGTTAAATTTCTACAAAATATCATCATGAAAATCTGAAAAAATACAAAATACAGAATTAATTAAAACAAATTATATATAAGTTCTAAAACTAAAATGTAAACATATTTTACTCAATAGTCTTTGTAGCCACCCATGCTACAATATGCAGCATGCGGTTCCTATCCCCCATCCCTTATCAGCCATATGCAAGATGTCATTGACCTCAAGTGAGACTGATGTTTAGATAAGCATCTGTGTGTTCTTAAGTAGCTGGTGATTAGTATCACTTGTGTTGTGTGAATATATTTACTCATTATCATAGTTATAACCAAATAATGCACAATATAATGCAATATCTTCTCTCAAAAACTGATGGATATTATACTCAGGGTCTTTCAAAATATGACTTTCTACCATTTTGTTCTTGGTAAAAATGCGGCGGGTGGAGGGTTCTAAAAAGAAATTATCTTTTTAGAACTTCTAGAGGGTCAATACACCAAATCATGAGTGAGGCAAGATGGTTTAATATTTTCACTCCACCCTACTGCACAGTACAATATATAATTATGAATGTGCCTATACATAGTACCCATCATTATTCAAACTACCATATTTTTTGGTGTATAAGACGCACTTTTTTCGAAAAAAAAGGGGTCTCAAAATCACCCTGCGTCCTATACACCGAAGGTCATAATATTACCTTTATATGGGCTAGAAGAACTGATGGATTTTTACAAAAATTCATCATCTCTTAGTCCCTCCTGACTGTGTATTGGTTTGGCCAATTTTACACTAAGTTTCTACTCTTCCCAACCCACTGATAACAAGAAAAACAGTACATATTGCATAATGATTTACTTTTTGTTTCATAACATATAGTATAGTCTCCCGTATACTTAATACTATTTTCTTATAATGAGTATGGGTGAAAGAAAATGTATCACCATACTTTTGATGGAGGGCTTTAACAAAAGTCAGGTAGAAAATTATGGACATTTTCTGACAACTAGGCAATTCGTCATAATTTTTTTCCTGAAAAAAGGCCTTGAAAATAGAAGTGCATTCTTATACAAAGGTGCGTCTTATACACCGAAAAATATGGTATTTTCAGAAATAATATCAATACAATTAAATACAAAAGACAACAATGAAAACCCAAAACATGACATCATCAATGAACCAACTTAACACTTTGTTGGGGAGCAGACAACACAAGACCACAAGATGTCACAAAAACACTACTGGCAATCTAAAAATGCTCCATTTCTGGTTAGCAATCAATTTAAAGCTCCAACTGCATGAGTAAACCCAAATAAAGTTTAAAAAATAACACAATTACCCAAACATAATCATTAAATAACAAAATTTAAATAGTAATGCTGAAAATTAACTAAATACATTAATTCCAATCTGTAATGTAAATTTCACAGGAAGAAAACCCTTAACCCTTTCAGTGTGTGTGGTAAACTATGTTTACCATAAAAAAGCCCGACTCAGGACGCATGGTAAACTATGTTTACCATTAAAAATCTTCTCTCAGGACGCATGGTAAATATTGTTTTCCACGTTTATTAAACAGTCTATGAACCCCCTCGTTCCTATTAGAACAACGTAGTTAGTTCCCTGACTAATATTAGACATCAATATGGTCGTATTTGGCATCTTTTTTTATTTTCTGACTCTCAGCTCACCAGAGGGGGGAGTGAAATAGACTCCCCCAATCAGTTCAGCATGGCATCCACAAGCAGTAATAAGCGTAAAAAATCCTCTCTAGATGAGAATGATATAAATGTATATCTCTCAATGTATTCTGAAAGTGATATAGAATGTGAAAGTGAGGATGACTGTGCGCAAGATAATGTACGGAATATTTTACAAAACACATCAAGTAGTGACGATGATGAAGAAAATGTGTTACTTTTGGAAAGAGATCTGCCTAAAGCAACAAAATCTAGCGAGAATTTTGAATGGCAGGAAATTGGTGAAAATATAGGCTGTACCAGAGGTGGGTGGCAGTTTACTGGTGAAAATAAAGTGCTCTTCAATGGTCAAACTCATACGATGTATGATGTTTTTTTGTGAAGTTTTCCCAAAGAAGTAATTGAGCTAATGGTTACAGAAACAAACAAATATGCAACTCAATTTCTGGCTGCTACACCTAATCTGAAATCAACATCTCGGTATAGTGCACGGGTCCAACTACGTTTACAGAAATGAAGCAATTTATAGGGCTGTTACTTCTCATGGGTATTATACAAAAACCCAAGATAGGTATGTATTGGTCAACCAACAGTTTTTATGCTACTCCAGTATTTACAGCAATCATGAAAAGAGACAGATTTACCAACATTCTTTCTTTTTTGCATTTTGCTGACAATGCAGATGAGACGTTGAAGGAAAGAGGGGGGAAGATGGTGAAATTGCATGACTTTATTGAGTTGACATCTGCTCTTGAATCAAAATATTCAACTTCTCAGAACCTAAGTTTGGATGAATCTTTGTTGCTGTGGAAGGGCAGACTCAGTTTCCGGCAATACATAGAAACAAAAAGATCACGATTTGGGATAAAAAATTTCAAACATGTGGATGAAAATTGTGTTACTTTGAAATATAAAATATATACCGGCTGATTTTTCTAAGACTGAAAGTATTGTAGTAAGTATGATGGAAAAATATTTAGGAAAAGGTCACAACATCTTCACTGATAACTTCTATACATCACCAAAACTATACAAATACCTTAGTGATAATAAAACTGGTGCCGCAGGGACTGTTAGAAGTAATCGTAAGGGCTTATGCCATGCTATGAAAACTATGAATGTGGCAAAAGGAAAAAAACTTGCTTTTGAGACTCCTGAACTGCTTTCCCTTGTGTTTCATGACAAGAGAAGAGTTTGCATGCTCTCCAATTACTATTCGAACAGTGATGTGACAGTAACACGTAGGTCAAAGTAAGGTCGTCGAAAAAACCATTCCAGCTTGTGTACATGAATACAACAAACATATGGGATATGTAGACCGAACAGACCAAATACTGCATTATTACTCTGTCCCAAGAAAGTCTCTAAAATGGTATAAGAAGCTGGCAATGCATTTGATTCAGGTCCGAGTACCAGATGCTTGTGCAATTTATAATCTCATAAAAAAGGGAAAAGTTCCCCTTCTAGACTTTTGCCATGAGATTATAAAAGGACTGACATCTGCAGATGAACCTAACTTGAAGAAATCAGTAGTTCCAAGACTAGTTGGAAACATTTTACCAAGAAAATTACATCAAATTCTGAACGTACCCCAAGACCAACAAAGAGATGCAGGGTATGTTATGCCCATGGGATAGAAAAACGAGTACGTTTTCAATGCGAAACATGCCCCGATACCCCAGGGTTATGCGCCGAACCATGTTTCAAAACTTATCACTCAGCATTTAACTTTTAGTTAACTAAATAAAGATATCTCTATTTTACCTTTATTTTTTTGTTACCCATGAAAAACTGAAAATATTATTGATAGAAAACCTATTTTAAAGGCAAACAAAAGACGAAGCAAAAAAATAATTCAAGTTTATTTTCTGGCGCATTTATACGCACAGCTTTCGTTCTGGGGTATTAGCGTGGTACGCACAGGGCGTATCAGAATGGGACGCAGCGAAAGGGTTAATGTACAAATTACATCTGAGAGATAACTCACTTTCTTCATTTGTTCAGGATGGCCTTTCAATTTTTAAACACGCAAATTTTCTTGGCTTACTTGAAGCCAACTTTAAGTTTCAAACTTTCAATGTTAATGTACCCTCAGCTTACAAGAGAGGCCTATTGCAAGGTAGCATAGAAACAACTCACTCCCTGATATAAAGTTTATTTGGTTTCACTCAAAATGGAACATGAATTTAGAGAAGTTTACGGATGTACAGTTACAAATTTTGTTCAAAAAACAAATTTTCAATTTAAAGGAAATGTTTGCAATTGTTCAAGTCTCAAAAAAAAGATTCATACAGAAGGTTGTATTTGTGTGTGACTACAAATAGCACTTAATTAAAATTCCTTAATGTAAGTTTACCTACAAAAATTTTGGAAATTTACTCTCAAAAGTTTTGCACGAGTTGCACAAATTCTCCAGAAAAAAGTCCACGAATTAAATCAAGTGAATTTTTAAAGGTTTCAAAAGTCTTATGTGAACTTTACAGGTTTCCTCAGGAAACAAGATCACCACAAGATATTTGCTCAACACAAAAACTGTAAAATTATTCCCAAAGGAAACACAATATTCAGCAAACTTACAAGTTAAATTTGTGACATGTAAACAATAACTAATTTCAAAGAAATGTTTCAGTTCTTTTCTGCCAACTAACATAAAGCTTTTAAAATAAAGTTTGTGAGAAACAAGAAGATTCCGATTTTTCAAACAAGAGAAACAATTTTGTCAACTTAGAAATTTTCCAATCAAGCCACAGGGTTCAAAGTTTAAAGCTACTTCAACTTTAGAGGATGGAACTACTGTACAACTGCCTTATAAATCTAATTTACACTTTAAGATAACAAGAACTCCACCTTACAGTACCCTGAATGAACTATCAGAAACATTTTCATTACATGATGGTCATTCCTACAAAAGGTTTTATCCATTCATGCAAGTAGTAGTTTTCCTTTTTTCTCACTGGGTGTTACAAAAATCATTGTCCTTTGATTGGTCCTTGACATTTCCTTCAAAAGAAAGCTCCTCCTTTTCCTTAAAAATCAACTTAAAAACTAGAGTCCTCCTCGAAGTCACTTGTTTTTCTCAAATTTTAATGGACCTTGTGGTTCATTTCAACAAGTGGGCTCAAAGTCAGTTTCAGAAAGTTTGAATATGAAACAAAGAGAAACAAACCACGTTATATCTGAGCCTGGTTAGTTTGTTTTCCTTTTCCTTTGAACAGAGAGATGAACCTCAAGACCCTACCATAAATCTCTACCACACGACTGACCCCAGTGATCAAAATACTGTGATAAACCAAAATTAAAATTGAATGAATTGTAAATAATGAGACATTTTTATTTTTTAACACTGTATTGGAAATTACAGCAGGAAACCTATTGATATTCTTTAATAACAATACTCTAAACTACTTTGCTTTAGAGATTTAAACAACAACAAATCTTAAAATAATTTTTTTTTCATATTTTGGCAAGAGATTTAGGCATACAAATTTACCTTTATTACAATAATATATCTAGAAATGCTAGTGTCACATGTATGCTCCATAATTTTAGACCTACCATATAAAAATGCACAAGTCACCTTTCAATTACAACTAAAATAATTTCATTTCATTTATTTACAGTGTGTGAAATTTATTTATTCATTATCATTATTGATGGTGAAACTGTAAAAAAAAAAAAAAATTTAAATTAACAAGAAAGATAGGCTTTATAACATAAGAAAAAAATAGAAAATTGTGCCTCAGATGGGATTTTTAAAATTTAAAGAAGTCTCTCTCTCTCTACAATATTCAAAAGAAAAGATAACTCAGCCCTAGACATAAGCTCTATGAGAAAAAAAAATTTACTCAAATATTTGACTAAAAAAAAAATAGTCTAGACCAGGGGTTCTTAACCTTTTATGTACTTGGACCACTGAAGGACACCCACTGTGTCTATGGACCATCTTCAGCATTTATAGGGGGGTAAATCCAGGTTAAATAGACAGATAAACAACATGGTCATGTCTTCAATATGCATAAAACTTCGCCTGGGGCCATTTTTAAGTGAAAAAAACAAATTCCCAAATTTTTTTGAAAATCGGTCAAATAGGTCAAAATTTAGGGTCAGGTTAAATTTTGGCCAAATCATGACCTAAGAATGTTTTAAATCCCTATATCTCGGCTTCTAATTGTCGTAGCTTAATAAACCTTATATGGATGGAAGCGGAATGAGCTCTAGTTTCCAAAAATGGTACTTTCATTTGGATAATTTAATAAAAAAACACTTAATTTTGAAAAAACAAAAACATTTCAGGATTTGACATTGAAGGGATCAATTTTTTTAAAAATTTTATTGAAGAAAAAATGTTGCCTGAGCAAAGATCTACCATAATCAGCAATAAAAAGTTAGCTTATAGGCCATTATATAGCTTAAAACTTAATTTTATTAATGCTGGCTTTCTTCATTTTTTATTTTTCGTTTCAGATTTTAACTATATATTGAAAGATAGTGTACCTACATATCTACCTAAATAACTTTAAAAAATGCCAAAAAATAAGAAATTATATTGTGATCCTTTAAAAAAAAACAAAAAAAGAATTTTCAATAATATTAAAAAAGTTACGGAACTTATGGCTTCTGTAAGTTATGGAGTTCTTCAAAAGGATCAGCTATTGTGTAGCAATTGCTACACCTTAATAAGAAGTCAACCTGGAATACTGGAATCTGTACCAGCACCAGCAGAAGAGGCTGTACCGCTACAAGAACTGTGTCCTTTACCAGCAAATGAAAAATCCTTTGAGCACAGTAGTAGCTCGTCTACAAATATTTCTACGGCTCCACCTGTTGAGGAAATTTTTTTGGAAGATCCACAACATAATAAGGATATACTTAGCGATAAAATATTACCATATTTAGATGAGAGCCCCATAAAAACAAGTAAATATCTTTAAATAACCATATATTTATTTTTTATATAATTAATGAAATCTTCCGATAAACATATATTTAATTTTTATCTAATTAATAAACCAAGTCTCAGTTAGACAACTAACATACATTACATATACATGTGAAAAATGCTCTGTATGAATTGGTCCCCAATTAACCCACCCCTAATATCTCCAGTCTAACTATAGAGTAGATTAAGTCTAGCCTTGTAGGGGTCAGCCTAGAGATTCCGGAAATGGTCCAGAGCGGGCAGATAAATTGAGGTCCACAGTAGGATTCCTCACCAAATTAGGTTAGGGCAATCTACCTTCACCTTTGTTAAGCTATGAGTTGATGCTAGGTCTTAGGCTACAATGTAGGCCTAATTTGTCTGACCCAGCTTAATTTAATGCGTTTACTTCTAACTGGGTTAAAAACACAATTAGTCACTTACTGCTAGTTATTAGAGTCCCTTTTCCCCTTTTGTTTAATTGTTGAGAGCATACTTGCTGGTGGGGATCTTTTTTCCGTTGTTTGTTCCTCTCCCTTCTCTCATTCCGTCTTGTCACCCCATTCCTCATTTTCATTCTCCCTTGTTCTCTTTTTCGCGGGGCTTTTTCCACCAGCATTTCCTTGGTCTTTTTTTGGTTGGTTGATCAGTAATGTATATCTATTACCAAGCACACTCTTGTCACACAGTATATAAATACTAGTGGAGAATAACTCTGGTGAGCAACCAATTGGTTTCATCCACCCAGTTATTGACATAAAAGGAATTTAATAATTGTTAGATTAACTACCTACCTACTCAGTGAACCATTTTCGTTACCTCCCAACTACCCACACATCAGTTTTCCATATACATATATAATTTAATAATATTTGTATCTCAATTGTAATTTTATGTAATTCTTTACAGCTGGATTAATGTCACAGCAAAAACAAAAAAAAGGCCACTTCAAAATTTCAGGCAACATCAGGAAAAGTTAGTAGTAGTATAGAATCTACCTACAGGACTTCTATCCAGGAAGATGCTGTTGCTGGCCCGTCCAAAAAGGGTTGTGGGATGATGACTTAAAAAGGCAAAAAGTTTATTATACATTAAAAACATGTAGCTATTGTTATTTATATATACAATACATAATGAAACAATATTTTTTTTGAGAAAATAAAATTTTATACTTAATTTACTAACTTAACTTAGATTTTTACTCATTTCTTTTTTTTTTATAATTTTAGGTATGAAAATGTCATGCAAGAGCTTAAAGACAAATTTATTTCTACAACTGATTGCAAGATTAAATTACAAATTATATCTTTATATCCATTTTCAATTGAAAAACCAGCAGAATTCTTTGAAATTCTACGTATATGGTGAGAAAAAGTCAGTTTGCAAAAAGAATATGGTATATTACTGCATGTTCCGAGTATGTCGAAAGGAAAGGTCATAACCAGTGAAGTGAAGAGGATTGTAAGAGAATTTTATGAGAGCGATGATTATAGCCAAATGTGTCCGGGAATGAAGGATTATAAATTTACTATTAATGAAAATGGAGAAAAAGTGAAGATGCAGAAGAGATTGATGCTATGTAATTGACGTGAATTATTCAGAGAATATACAAAAAATTAAGCTAATCCAAAAATCGGATTTAGCTCTTTTGCAAACTTAAGACCTTCTTGGTGTGTACTTGCAGGTCAGAGCAGTACACACTCTGTGTGTGTATGTACATACCATCAAAACCCAAAGCTGCAGATAGCAGCTTTGGGGATTAAAGGTTTAGACTACAAAAGGCTGATGGCCTTATCAGTCTGTAACATAGAAGATGAAGATTGTATGATGCACAAATGTAAAAAATGCCCTTGTGAGGGAGGTGTTAAATGATATTTAGAAACTTTAGATTTTATGTTTAATGCGGAAGAAATAACTTATAAACAGTGGGAGAGTGAGGACAGCTGCATAATTAAAGACAAAGTTGAATCTCCACAAGATTTTGTGGAATCATTGAGTAAAAATATTACAAAACTAACTAGGCATCATTTCACAAACAAAAGCCAATCCAATTACTTTAAAGAGCTGAAAGAAAATGAAGGCATTCTTGTAGGGGACTTCGCAGAAAACTTTTCTTTTATTGTTCAGGATGTGGCACAAGGGTTTCACTGGGAAACTTCCCAGTGTACCGTGCATCCTTTCGTATATTACTATAAACTTGCCAAAAAAACTTATCAAAGTTATTGTTTTATTTCTGATTGTCGTAAGCACAGTACAATGCTAGTATATTCCTTTCTAAAAAAGCTTATACCTAGTATTCGTGAGCAGCATCCAACTTTATCAAAAATTCACTACCTTACTGATGGCTGTGCATCCCAGTATAAAAATAAATTAAACTTTTTGAATTTATACCACCACAAAACCGATTTTGGAATAGACAGAGTGGAATTTTTTGCTACGTCGCACAGAAAGAGCACATGCGACGGAATAGGTGGCACTGTGAAAAGATCAGTGCAAAAGCCAGTTTACAATGACTGATTGATAATCAAATTTTAACTCTCAAAGACTTTTTTGAATTTTGCTCAACTAATTTAGATTCCACAATAA
Source organism: Bathynomus jamesi (assembly GCA_023014485.1). Taxonomy (NCBI): domain Eukaryota; kingdom Metazoa; phylum Arthropoda; class Malacostraca; order Isopoda; family Cirolanidae; genus Bathynomus; species Bathynomus jamesi. The sequence continues at coordinate 7,468 of JAJOZX010013765.1, read as the reverse complement.
TTTTTTTTTATGTATCCAAAAATGAAGTTACAGAAATAGAAAATTCCCTACAAGAGTGTCTCAATTTACCGATTATCCCAATTAAAGGTACCCAAAAATTAAATAGATTTATCCCTTTGTCAGCAAATACTTTAAAAGTATATTCATTATCTAATAGTCTTCAGTCAGAAGAAATAAGAAAAATTGTTAGTGGAGAAGTAGATCATGATGGAGAAGCCAGTGATACTGAAGGAGAGTTAAGCAATAAAGAAATAGAAGTAGGCTCTTTTGTCGGTTGTGTGTACAAAAAAGAATTGTGGTTAGGACTGGTCGAGTTGTATGATGCAGAATACAACAATTATTTGATTAAATTTCTTTATCCTTCAGGAATAGCACCCTCATACGTTTTTCCTGCAGATGATATTTGCCTGTTCCCCTGAGAACATATTTGGAACAGTTGAGTCAAGTTTAAGAGGCAGAACAAGGATACAGTATGTCTTTCCAGCTCAAGATTTAGAAAATTTCTCAAGAAAACTTAAAACAAATTAGCATATATGTATGAAGTTAGCACTTAGCATGTATGTAGAATGTAGAGAGTAGATACGTATTTAAATTACAATTAATAATTACAAATGCTACGTATATCCTTATTATATTGTTATCCTACTATTTAATATGTTTAGTTTCATTAAGTAAATTTTTGATGATGAAATTCTGAAAAAATGAAGAAAGCCAGCATTAATAAAATTAAGTTTTAAGCTATATAATGGCCTGTAAGGTAACTTTTTATTGCTGATTATGGTAGATCTTTGGTCAGGCAACATTTTTTCTTCAATAAAATTTTTTAAAAAATTGATCCCTTCAAGGTCAAATCCTGATTTTTTTATTTTTTTTTTTTCAAAATTAAGTGTTTTTTTAAATTAAATTATCCCAATGAAAGTACCATTTTTGGAAACTAGAGCTCATTCCGCTTCCATCCATATAAAGTTTATTAAGCTATGACAATTATATGCCGAGATATAGGGATTTAAAAAATTCTTAGGTCACGATTTGGCCAAAATTTGACCTGACCCTAAATTTTGACCTATTTGACCAATTTTCAAAAAAATTTAGGAATTTGTTTTTTTCACTGAAAAACACCCTCAGACCAAGTTTCGTGAATATTGAAGATGTATTAGTGTTATATCAGCACTTCTACCTGTCTATTTATCCTGGATTTACCCAGGGAGTGAAATCATAATCAAGAAGAAATAATACAGTAAAATCTTCATTATCGGGGATTAGGCCATTCCAGTTGTCTAAATTTTCTGGTTATCTGTAGGTTCCATTAACCTAGGGAAAACCAATGGACAATAATAGTAAAACTCAAATTTTAGCTATGCTGCACTGTACACTAATGTAAACTATAATCAACATAAACACTATGCTAAGTATGTATGGGACAATTGAAACAAGTAAAATTTAGTCTTATTTTATTAAAAATGCTAAGGATGTTCTAGATTTTTCTGGATGGCATTGGAAAGCTTCCCAGTTTCTAAATTGGTGAACTGTATTGGCCTAATATGAAATTTGTCAGTTTCTAAAGTTTTCCAGATACAGGTGACCCTCGGTATACATGGGGGTTAGGTTCCTGAAAATGCCTGTGTAAACGGAAACTGTGCATACAGGGACTAATACCTTAGGGGGAAAAAATACAATCACTTCCTAGACCAACTGACCCCCTCCCTATGACTAACTATATTTCCTCATACATCACTAAAACACATACAGAAACACCAAAACACATACTATACATACGTGTATATTTATATATTAACTGCACATAATATTATTACTGCAGTAACAAGAAAAAATGGTTTAACTTACAAATAAAGGTAGGCAGATTGGGTAGAGTTGCTGCAGATGATGTTTACTGGTGAGAGTGTTGTTATTTATTGTGATTATTGATTATTTGTGGATTTATTTTTTTAATTATAGTACTAATAAAGTATAAAAATACATTGTGAAGAAGTTAAAATCATTAGAGATACATATATTTAACATAATGATTAATTAAAATATTGGATAACATCCTTTATGTGATGTATAATTTGTAAATTTGCAAAATTGATAATAGAATCCTCGCCACAATTAGGGTAGGGAGGGGAGGGGTAGAGCGACAGGCCACCACACACAGCTGTGTCAGCTCGGGAAACCATGTATGGACGAGATCCCCTCCTGTGTATATGGGGGGTGAGGAGCAATACCAAAACAGTGTATAGCTGAAACTGTGTATACAGAGGGTCACCTGTAATTAATTGCTGGATAGTGCAGGTTTTACTGTAGCACCCAAACCCTTACTAGAGACAGTATTGATGGCAAAAATATATAAATACAACCATTTCATTATCAATGGCCTTTATTATTCAGACTTCAGCAACTCTGAAAAAGAAATAATATTAAATTTATAATAGCCCCTATAAAATTGTAAATGATCTGTATCAGTCAGACTTTACTGTGAAAAAGTGAAATCTGTGAACTGCCTGAATCAATACCTACATCTATTCTAACACATACCAATTAATGAGAGACCTCACACTGTTTCTTTGCCACCAAAACTGGTATATTTGGCTGAGTGACAGAGAGGGCACACTGAAGGTCAGGTTCAATGTCCAACTTAGATCAGTATTGTCTCTTGATTACCAATAGTGTGGAGAAACCAGACTCGCACAGATATGTAGAAGAGAAGGGAATAAGACCTCCCGCAACCAGATGACTAACTTTGGGATATACTTTGCTGGTCTTCACCCAGAATATGCCGAGTTCTTCCTCTGCGAATCTGTCCTTGGTGGTGCTGTCATTGATGAGGTCCAAGAACTCTTCCTGCACCTCATCAGGCAATACATTTACTTGGCATTTGAAAGGATTTCTCGTGAGGGACATGACTGCACTGTCACCTCTATTTCAGGAAAGTATCACTTGAACTCTTCTGCCAAAGACTGAAGATGATCTTTAATATTGTTATGCAAAAGTAGTTCAACAGCTCTATCACCAAGAACTTTGGGGTTAATCATGGATTTTCTCCTTCCCTTGAAGCTTCAGATTCAATTCATTGAGTGATTGAAATATATCAGTGAGGTAGGCAAGGGATGAAACAAATCTCTCACTGATGAATAATTCCTGAAGATCAAGTCTACTTTGAGTTTCCATGAATGTACTCAGTTCCTCTTGTAATTCCAAAACATGCGCAAACATGTTGCCCTTGGACAACCAGTGAACTTGAGTGTGGTACAACACTCTGGTGAGCTGAATCCATATCCTGGCACAAGGTTTTGAAAAGTGTATTCAGTGCCCCACCTTTAATGAAGTTAACGATTATGATGACAGTTTGTAGTTTTTAAGCAAATTTTTTTGGGATGAATTGATTTAGAATTTTCTAGAATTATGTAGGATCCTGTAGAATTCTGTAGAATTCTGTAATGTTGAATATTCTAGAACATCCTAGAAATTACATAACACTTATAAAGTGTTGTGTTTGGCCAAGAGTTGGCAATTTTTGGCTGTAGTTATATTGTAAGCTTTGAATTAGTGTGAATCCTGTGATTGCTTGAACATACTACAACTTGAGATTGTGTAATTCAAATAAAATCTGTAAGTATGTCTACTTTTTATAAGAAATCATTCAGGTGTAAATTGCTGCATTTGCGTGAAAGAGGAACACACACACACACTTGATTTTATTTATAAGATTTAGATTTTTTTAATTAATTATTTACAATCATGTTTTTTTTTACTTATTATTATTATTATAATAATAATAATATTTACAATTTTTTCCCAGCAAAATGGCTAGTTCAGAGACCTAAAAAACAAAAATATTTAGCGACTTTCAACAAGGATTGGACAAAACTTTCGATTGGATTCAGCCTGGTAGAGATCAGTTCACTGCAAGATGCAAGATATGCAACAATCACCCATTTACAATAAGTCATGGTGATGAAAATGATATAATGCGACACACAAAGTCCAAAGCACACATTAAAAATGTGAAGGCATTGGCAAGCTCATAAACACTTGCTGATTTTTTTTGTGAAAAAGGATTCCCAAGATGAAAATGAAGTGGCTCTTGCTGAAGCATCTTACTGCTACCACGCCGTTTATCATTCACATAGTTACAACTCGGCTGGATGCGGGAGCAGTTTGTTTAAAGGTATGTTTAGAGATTCCAAAATTGCTGTTAAAATTTCTTGTGGATGGACAAAGCTGTCATTGATAATCACAAACATTTTGGCTCCACACTCTAAGGAGCTTGTACTTAAATCCTGAGTGGTAATCATGCATTTTCTCTTTATACTGATGCTTCCAACAAAGGAAACATAAAATCCTTCCCATTAGTTCTACGATATTTTGATACTTCACAAGGAATCAGGATGTCCTTATTATTGTTCTTTTCTTTGGATTCTGAGGACTCAGCCACAATTTTTGCAGCAGTTCAGCAAAGGTTAGAAACAAATGGATTGTCACTCAAGCAAGTGGTGGCTTATGGAGCAGATAATGCCAATATAAACTATGGGAGTAAAAATAGTGTCTTCAGAGCATTGCAGAGCCATAATCAACACCTTGTCAAAGCTGGTTGTAACTTGCACAAAATACACAATGCTATTAAAACACTGTGTAACTGTCTAAAATATGATATAGAGGCAATCATCATAAAAATTTACAATGAGTTCAGCTCTTCCACTAAAAAATCCCACCAAACTAAAGGAGTATGTGAACCCATGTTCAAAGTACGAATCATTATATTGTCTTTTCATGGTGTCAGCATGAAGAAGCAATCTGTGAAAAAAAGCACACAACTAGTGTTGCAAAAAAAACTGTTTTTTTTAAATCGTGTTTTTTTTTACAAAAAAAAAGTGTTTTTTTTTTTGGTTTTTTGTTTTTTTTTATAAAATTGGTATATAGATATTATCCCTTCTTTATTCTGAAACAAAAGTACACATATGTTGTTCTCATTGTAACATTGATTTCAAGGAGTAACGAAAACAAAAAAGGTTTAAATCCATTTTTCATTATTTTTCCTTTTAATAAAGGTTGACACTGCCCCTAAAAAGACTCCAGACACAAGCCCAATTATAAAATCCATTGTAAATTTATATTAATTAACTAAAAAAAATACACTTTCAACATTTTTTTCATCATTCATCATTTGAGGAGTCATAGAGTCATTCATCATACATTGAGTTTTCAGACTCTGAATAGAACATTTCATTCCCTTCATGATCATACTCTCTGCTTGATGATGGCCATTCTTGTGCTTGGAGAGTTGTCTGGGACATGTTTTGCTTCTGCTGAGCACCTGCTTCAGATTCATAGTCTTGTGGTTCATTGTGATCACCCAAAGCATGGTTATGAGCGATGAAAACTAGCTTAGATGCTCTATCAGTTGTCAGTTGGTTCCGTTTGACTGAGTGAATCCATGAGTGGCGACTGAAAGAGCGTTCCACAGCTGCACTAGTTGGGGGCAGGTTGAGAATATTTGCTGCAACCTTGGAGAGCTGGGTCGAACCACAAATTCCATTCCACCAGCTTGTTGGATTCGCCTGTGCAGCTGCCTTCCAGACAAAAGGCTTTGCAAAGATATTCTCTTTTGATCGGTAGTCAGCTAACTCTCCCAATGTCTTGCTATCATCCACAGATGGAACAGCTACAGATATCTCTTGTATGACTTCCATGGCATCCACCTGAAATACAATTTGTAACACATTAAATATAAAATAATATCAATAATAGATAATGAATGTCTGCAAAATAAGAACATAAATCAATATTCGGTGCTAGTTGTAAAATCAACAACTTACTATTTCTTCTCCAGAGATGTGGCATCCTTTGTAGCGAGGATCAAGAAGATTTGCTGCCAGGTGGATACTTCTAAGAAGAAACTTTCTCCGTTTAGGAATAATTCCCTTAAAACAATCTTCTTTGTTCTTCAGAATTGGGCTCGAGGAGAGATTCTTCTCGAAGGATTGTTGAAGGTCATTAAATATCTTTGGTACAATAGAGAGGTATTTGTTGTCCCCTTCTACTGCAGTGATAGCATCAGAAACTGGCTTCAACAACTTCAAAGATCCATCCAGTTTATCCCAGAAGACTTCAGTATATATACACTAGTATATATACACAACAGAATTAGCTAATATAAAAAAAAACAAAAAAAACTTTTTTTTTTTTTTGTTGGTGTTTTTAAAAAAAAAACTTGTTTTTTTTTGGGTTGCAACACTACACACAACTAAGATATATATATATATATATGATGCAAACCCACAAGGAAAAAGAAAAAGGATTCCAAGGGTTTTCATGTATTCAAAAGTTAATTTTCAATATCTTCTGACTTTACTTAAAGGAATTGGTATTAATGTAGTCTTTAAGTACAATAAATAATAATACTGTTAAATCATGCCTAATAAAGAATAGCCTGGATAATGCAGTTGGTCGTGTGTATTCGATCGGATATACACAATGTTAACTCAGTATATATAGGCCAAATGGGTAAAACATTAGACATTAGGGTAAAACAACATAAATATGCGTGTAGAACAGCAAATAATTGTTATAATGTTATAATGTTTCAGACCAACAAAGACCCTAGGATCCACTCATGGCTGGTCTACCTGTGTTCGTAATCGTGTATTGTGTATGTCCTCCGTGGTGGCGGAGGGGACCTACAATTTTACATGGGTTCCAAACCACAAGAACAAGAAATTTATGTAAAAACTGCCGGTAAATTGGCAATGACCAATTTTTACGAAACTAAATAATTATCAATTTAAAACTAATTAATTATCAATTTAAAACTAAAGATAGAATCTCTCGATCCAGAGGATCAAGTCATAATAGACTACTATCCACAAAGGATAGACTACTATCCACAAATAATAGACTACTATCCACAAATAATAGACTACTATCCACAAATAATAGACTACTATCCACAAAGTAATAGACTACTATCCACAAAGTAATAGACTACTATCCACAAAGTAATAGACTACTATCCACAAAGTAATAGACTACTATCCACAAAGTAATAGACTACTATCCACAAACAATAGACTACTATCCACAAAGTGCATTGTTTAACCATATGTACAGATGTAATCATAGTATCAAGTGGGATAGTTCTAAAGCACTTGTTAAAAATACAGATATAACTGAAAGGAATACAGATGCTCCCCGCATTACATAAGCCTCAACTTAGGCAAATTCGACTTTATGTAAATGCTCCCATAAATCCCCTCCGCATCATCTTCAAACTTTTTTCATAAATTGCCCTTAATTGTGTTGCAATAATGACTGGAAAGCACCCAAGTGATGGTGAGAGTGCAGGACAGTACAGTATTTTGAACTACTTAATTATCTTTCTTTCCTATGCTTTTATTGCTACTCTACTGTATTTAGTTTTTTGAATTATAAAAAAGTATTGTATCTTGTATTCAATGATTACCTATGGAAG
>JAJOZX010013764.1:0-75406 GCA_023014485.1 Bathynomus jamesi | reverse complement strand
GGTACGCGTGTGTAGCAAGTTAGCTATCCCTAAGTTATATAGTTTTTCTAAATTTATTTAAAGTCCATGAGCATATTCCGAGAACAACACTTACCTTCCATACTAGAGGTGCTCAGATTGGAGGAGGCGCAAATTGGAGAGCGCGAAGAGATTAATAACCAATCGCAGAAGCAGGCAGAGGGTGAATGACATGAAATGAAAATAAAAAATTATCTATAAATATTTCATTGAAGCTGTATATATATTGTTATTTTTGTGGTTTTAACTGAATAAAAAAATTGCGTCTGTAACAATTACTTTTATGTTTAAGCAGGCTACGTTGTGGCCAATATCGTAATACCATTTTTCGCCGATCGGTAAAGTTAAGCGATACTGTATTGGGTCTGGAGAGAATTCAGATGGGGACTTTACTTCGCGTCCAGGTTATGTACAGTAGATCCCCTCCGTCAAATAACTAAATGTTGCGAAGGAGGCTAAACATTATAATGATGAAAGTCCAATTTCATGAAAATTAATTTGTATCAAAGGTTAAAAGGAACTTTTTATATATAACCTAAAATGTTCAACACAGTTTTAAATTAGGCTTTCATAAAAATGTGTCCCAATTAGATTATTAGAAGGAGTGGGGGGAGGGGGAGGTGCACTCATTTTTTTGCTTATCGAAGGGGTTAGCAAGATAAAATTTGCGACCATTGTTCTATAAGGCGGACATTCCGGCCGGAATGCGCTGTGTAATGGTTCGCTATTTAGCGAAAAATAAAATTAATATTCAGTACTTAGCTTTACAATATGCTCTACTGTTCATTCTGAATTTTAGTTTGTGGAATTTAGTAAACAAATTTATAACTCCCATAATTTTTGCGATAATTCCTGATATGATTAAGGCGGCTTCGTAAAAAAATGAACGTAAGGAGATCACAATCAGACCTACATACTCTTTAAATAACTATCAAGCTCGCGGTCAATTACAGTTTATGATAAAACAACAGCTTCAACGTTAACTGTCAAGTTACCAAAAAATGCAACCGTTCTCTTTACATGATATTTTAATGTACAGTCAGAAAAACGAGTCTTCCCTTCTCTCATCGGTGTGTGTGTGTGTATATCAGTGGCGACTCGTGGTATAAATGTATAGGGGTGCGATTTCATAAAATTGTACGACAACACGGACTCACAATAGGCTAGCGCGAATCCAACTGCCGCTCACAAGAGTACTTGTATTAACATATGCGGCTATGCCAGACGTACAATTCTAGTTAATTACAAATAAGTAATAATTTCAATAAAATACATATAAATGGCTTATATCATTATTACTGAAGTAACTATTAGTAAAAATAAAGTTGTTATTATAAAAAAAATTCGCGATTGTACTTATATTTTCTGGCTATAATAATAATTTTCATTACAACAGTAAAATATAATTTATATTTACTTGAGCGAAAAATCTATCGCTCCATTCGGCTGCAATATTATTTTGTATTCAAACAGCAGTACGCTGTTTGAAGCTATGCTATAAGTTTAGAATATTATTTACTGTATGAAGGCTTACTCAAAATGCCTCATGAATCATGATATGCCACATGAATTTTTAAAATATATTTTAAGAATATTTATTTTAATATCTTAAAATTAATATATTTTTTATCTGTTAAATTAATATTTATCGTTTCAAGCAAGGGGGAGCGACCGCTCCATCGCTCCTATACGCCAGTCGCCACTGGTGTGTGTATATATATATATATTATATATATATATAGTAAATAGGCCTATACGGAGTCTTCACAAATAAATGTCAAAACGGAGTTTGCTAGGAAATTATGATAATTTTATGCTTTGGTTTATTAATATTTTGTATTTATTTCTTCATAGTACGTACGATTAAGAGTCCAAAACAATTACAAGACAAGTAAATTTTGTTCAAACAAGCCGCGCCTTCGGTTCCCTACCCTACAACTAGGGCTTGTAATCACTTCATAATCTACTGATCGATCCGACCCTAACGGGCGACCGAGCGACACACATTAGCTCTACCCACTTTACGCGAGTCAGCCAATCATAACAGGCGATTGAACGAAAGATACATTTGTTACTCTGCTTAACTCCGCTCAAAACCGCGCAAAGTTTTTTTTATTTATAGATAGGTTTATACTCCTACTTTTCACTACAATACAGAATCGTACACACTTCATTATAGACTGAATTAAGTTTCGAAAATATAAAGTGATTCGCTCTCATTTCATTCGCACTTCCTATTTACATGGTCATAACAAAACTAAAACGCACACACAAAACACCCACCATCCCTGACTTCACGGCGATCCGTCAAGATCGTACTCGGGGTCACGGGGGTGGACTCATCACTTACATACGTAAAATCATTAGCTATACTGATGCCACTCAAAACATTACAAGCACAATTCAAGCAGATAACACGATAGAAATAAAGGCAGTAAACATTAAAACACGCGCAAAACACAACACCACACTAATCAACATTTACATCCCACCAGATAGTTCACCTCAGGTGCCAGCTAATTACAATCCACAGTTGCACAATCTGGCCTCTCTCACTAATGTTATCTTAGGAGGAGACTTCAACGCTAAAGACACTAGCTGGTACCTGCACAACCAAAGCAACACCAGAGGCGCCAACATAACTACACAACTAAACAGCCTCTTCATTCTTAACAATACAGAAGAACATACACACATACCACATCAAGCAGGATACTCAAACTCCTCCCCAGACAACGTTCTGTTCCCCCTTACTAGCAACACCCACACTGAGAACAGAAAAACAACTGTCATCAGACCACCTGCCCATCATCATTACAACACATTCTACACTCTGCCCCAACAACCTTAGGCACACTTACAGAAATTACAAGAAAGCTGATTGGGAACAGTTCAAAATACAGACTGAGGAACAATTCACCACATTAAACAGCACACCCATCATAAACATCAACACATTTAATCAGATTATCAATAATGCAAACAAATACGTACCCAAGGGCAACATTAGGAAATATAACCCAAATTACACTAGAGAAATAGCCCACCTCATAAGGCAACGTAACAACCTCAAACATCACACAAACACCACACACAGAAGCCATAAAACAGCAGATACAACAACTCAACACAGAAATAAACAACAAACTCAAAGAAAAACAAACAAACATTCAGGGAATTCATAACACTAAACCACTCCACAGATACATCCAGGCTATACAAGACTATAAACAGCATTACCCACTCTACAGCATTACCCACTCTACAGCATTACCCACTCTAACAGCGGTATTCACACCTCACACGCGGCTATCTGTCGCAGCCAAAATAATATCCCAACATACACGCAACAAGCTAACATTCTAGTTAATCACTACACAAAGATAAGTCACTTAAGCAGAGACAACAACCAGAAACACGCAGACAGACAAACAGCCAGACACAAGAAAACCTACAGACTCGACACGACCATTACACCCTTCAATACAGACTCGACACGACCATTACACCCTTCAATACAGACTCGACACGACCATTACACCCTTCAATACAGACCAGACAACCAACATCAAAAACATTAAGAATTCGAAGGCTACTGGACCAGACAACATATCTAACATACCTTAAACACTTGGGCCCACAAGGAATACTAGCTCTCACAAATATCAGCACATATTCATACCAACACTGTATTATTCCTGACATATGGAAACAAGGTAAAATTATTACACTCCTCAAACCAAACAAATATCCAACAGAACCAGCTTCCTATAGACCCATTACTTTACTATGCACACCTTCCAAAGTAACAAAGACTAATCTTACAAATCACCAACACCCACATACCACTATCGCCTACTCAACATGGATTCAGACCTCACCACTCAACCACGACATTACTCACTAACCTCACGCAGCACATCATGGATGGCATCAACTCCAGACGACCAGCTCAACGTACACTATTAGCAACAATAGACATTAGTAAAGCATTTGATGCTATCCCACGCTTCCCTCTCATAAACAAAATACTCAACACAAACATGCACAATAACACCAAAAGGTGGCTGAGCAACTATCTTTCAGGAAGATACTCACATGTCACATTTAATGGCAAGTCATCCAAAAAAAAGCTTTTTCCGAACGGGGTCCTTCAAGGCTCTGTTCTCTCACCAACACTGTTCAACGTATACATGCATGACATTCCAACACCCATAGATAACAAGCTTACCTTATCAACATATGCAGATGACATCACACTAACATCTACCCACAACAACATCGACACCGCTACAAATAACCAAACATACATAAACAGTATACAAGACTGGCTCACACACAATAGACTCAAAGTAGCGCCCACAAAATCAACCATCACCTTGCTTACAAACAACACAAAAGAACACCAGGTAACTCCACAGCTTATACTTAACAACATCAACATTCCACACACTCACAGGACCAAAATACTTGGGGTCACATGCAACACATCATTATCTTTTGCAAACCACATTCAGGACATTAAAAACAAATGTACGTCAAGACTTAACACGCTTAGGGTACTAACAGGCACAAACTTTGGACACCAGCAGGAAACAACATCACTCATATACAAACAATATATTCGCTCAGTTATGGACTATGCTAGCCCATGCTGGGCACCCATTATCTCAAAACACATATAAACACCTTACAGACAATACAAAACAACGCACTTCGTATCATTACAGGATGTACTCAAACACCACCAATAGAACACCTGCACACAGAAACAAAAATACTGAAAGTTAGGGAACATTTAGATATGAGGGGAACACAATTCATGGCAGCAGCGACAAGTAACCCACAACACCCTTGCCAGTACATGTACAATCATGCACCGACACCTCGCACCATTAAGGTAACACCAGACAGACATTATAACCAAATACTCCATTCCATACCACACCCCACAGACATCACACAATACAGAAAACACACAAACACACACACACACACACACACACACACACCTAACCCACAACGCACTGACACGACTCGGTCCGAATGCGGTCCTAGGTGCGAAGCCGCCACCCATTAACAGGTCAGAGATCAGCCTGAGCAGATCGGATCGAGTTAACTTAGCACGATTCCGATGTGGACATCACCCCAACTTACAGACACACCACAAACAATTGAACACATTATGATAGACTGTACCGCTCTAGCACAACAACGAACAACACAACATCACTAGTGCGCTGAACCTCTGGTCCACTCCGGAGAGGGCGATCGGTTACCTGCGTGCTGCCGGCTTGCTCGATCAGGGTGGGCTGATCGGCTAAACAACAACAACATGGTCATAAGTGCTCCTCGAACGACAACTACTAATTTGGGGAAAGCGCTTTTTGAATTTGGGCTGTACTGGTGTACCAGGTCCCCCCCCCCCCCCAATTACTGGGCGTTCAATTATTTGGTCAATAAAACTATAGAAAAGAACGCAGTCATGAAAATCTTGAGCTTCACATTGCCGCCCGTAATAATAATAATGAAGAAAATCAAGAGTGTGAAAAAGTTGTATTTGAAATTTCACTGCTTCGTGAGCTTCAAGTAAAATTTGTGAAGCTCCATTTAAAATTTAAGTGATTCGTGAGATAATTGTAAATGTTAAACTCCAACTCGCTTAAAAAAATACCCCACCCATAAGAGCCGTTCAAAAATTACATAATGCTTGTGGGGATGGGGGTGTATGTCCAAACATTATGGAATGTTAAAGATGGGTGGTGTGTGTTTCCAGTGCCGTTACGGAACGCTATTAACCAATGACTTTTATGAACCCTCTGTGCCTGTGCCCATGAATAAACTTTTAAATTCTGTTTAAAGTGCTGACAACCCAAAAGGTCATAATAGCACTAATAATACACTTTAATTTAGAAAATTTATTAAATGTACAAGTTGTTACAACAGCAACATTAATTCATAAAATGTGTTCTAAATACGGAGTCAATGTAAATTTTTACCAGAAAATGAGTTAATAAAAATAGGTAGGAGGGGTGTGGGATGAGAGAAGTGTTACATAACATTTAGGGGATGTCTGGAACGTTACAGCGTGGGAGTCGGGGTGGGGTGGGGTTATGAGGTATCAAGTTCTAGCAAAAGTAGAGTTACATAATTTTGAACGGACTCGTAGGACTGGTTTTTTGTTAGTTAGGAATAACAAGCGGTAGCTCGCTATCGCCCTCTGGGCAGGTAGCAGTATATGTCACAGTATATGTAGCAGTATATGTCACAGTATATGTAGCAGTATATGTCACAGCTAGCTGTATATGTATATTGTATATATGGTATATGTATATTGGTACTTACGTATTATCCGGACTACCAAACTGTTTATTATGTATTTTTGCTCTCGTCATTTTCATTTTCGAAGTATTTACATTCACTTGTAAGAGACATTAAATAGCTCGTGCTCGGCCGAGGAGTGACCTAGGACCGGGAAACTTGACAGAGCACATTGGCAGCTCATGGGCTATCAGTTGGTGGTGGTTGCAGAATTTTCCGATGTGCCGTTTAGTTTGTGCACGGTTCCGAAGAAAGCGGACACACACACACATTTTAGCTCAATAGTATATAGGATGCAACTGGCACTAAAAGTAACCAGAAAGGAATTAAAATAAAACTAACTATGTAAGGAACTCTAACCATTGCTTGAGCTAACTAGGCACTAACATTAAATCAATTAGGCCTTATTATTATTATTCTAACCAGTTATTTATGTATACGACACTTGAACAATAGTACTGGAGTCGTAACTAAAAAAAAAAATGGAAATGAACCTACTTGAAAATAACCTCAGTTCAGAGTTCCTCTTCAGGATTTCTCCTTGGAAGGTGTTGAAGTGAAAAGGAACGTAATAATTGTTATTCTTGTGGCAAGTAGGTGCTAAAATAGGAAATTTAATAATGTTTTGAGCGTAATAAACTGATTTAATTGTATGAAATCAACAAATGTAAAAATTATTTGATATACAGAACACTAGTTTGTAACATAGAGAGAGATGAGGCCAGAGGCATACCCAGGATTCGGTTTCGGGGCCGGTCTGTGATGAAAAGAAGTGTTTTGTTTGGTTAAGATGTAACTGTGATTTAAAGTTAACTAGAAGCTCTCTGCACGATCTGTTAATTGTGAATTCGCGGTCGCTTTTCCCCCGTTATTATTACCGTTCTAATTAAAATAAACCAGTAAAAGTAATAATCGTTATTATTTCCCATTCCCTCGTTTTATTCAAAGAAAATGTCGACTGCAGGTTCCATGCCTCAGTCGAGCACGGGTTGCGCTACACAGCTATCTCGTGTAAAGTTTAGAAAAGGAGTATAAAATAAGTATTAAGGGTGAAAATAACGCAGATAACGTAAAATTAAAGAAGAGTAAATAAAAAGACCATGACTGACACACACACACACACACACATTCTTTTCCATCTGTTACTTCATATTTTCATATGCTTCGCTTAAGTTAATGCCACTTTAAAATTATTACATGGGAAGAAGCCTCGCTGACTGTACAAACGAAACACATTAAGGTGGATGAAACTTGTGCAGACATCAGTAATCTAACAGTGAATTCTCGTTCAGGTCTTTTAGAATTTAGAACCAGATTTAAAAAAAAAAAAAAAAAACATTTGAAAGATTGGTTAATATTCCACAGAACACATCACCTAAGTCCTAAACCTTAGAAAAACAACAATATAATATATTCAGAATTCTTGTAAAAAATAATGAAAGAAAATGTTTCATATGCTGTGCAAATGCTATGCTGTACAAATGAATATTAATAAGATAAAAAGTTAATATTTAATGTTATCTAATCAAGATTGGCAGCTGAAAGTATCGGCAGCAAATAATTGTTTCTATATTTTTGTGACCATGAGTAGTATAGCTGCAAAAAAAAAATCCCCCCAAAGGGGAGAGAGAGAGAGAGAGAGAGAGAGAGAGTATCGGCCTTTGTTGCCAACCCCAAAATGGGATTGCAAGGGGCATGCAACTTGGAGGCGGAGTTCTCCCCCAAGCTATTCCCCCCAAAGGGATATACCTAACCTAAGAGGCCTCTAAGGGTGGGAAGGGGTTTTCTCACCACCCAAAGGGCCAGAAAGAGAAAGGACCAGAGATCCTTGCTCGGCTGGGAGCCGAGCTTGTATGACTCCGTCGTCAGCCTCTCGCTCTTTTATAGACCTCTAATCCGCCATGTGGCTGAGTTGCCAGATAGCGCCATGTATTTAATTCCACTAGAAGGCTGAGTTGCCAGATAGCAATATTTATTAAATTAAACCATATATTAATCATCCATTTAAATACCACAATATATTTATATGATGGTAGTTAATCAATACAGATGAATCTTCTTAATTCCAACAATTAAAAGAAATTCTGTTTATTAAATAAATAATTTAAACACACGCTCTTTACACAATAATCATTTTATTACTTAATTATTATTAATATTACAATTAAGTCACGAATAACAGTGGGAAAGGAAAAGAAACCTTACGAAGAAAGTTGAAATAAACGACAATTCAAAACACACGGTCGTCCCCCATCCTCCCTCATTATTAGTTCAGACGAAATACACATAAATGAACAACTTTCTCCTTACCTTATATATATATATATATATATATATATATATATATACAGGGTGAGTCAAAAGTAGCGCCCGATTTCTGTTTTTTCGGCTGTCAGATTCTTTCTGGGAAGTCATGTTGTTAATAATTGTCTTGCAGATTATTAATTTTCTTAGTTTATTTATTTTTGTTTTTGTTTTGCAGGTTATTGCTGAGAGTTTGGAAAGTTACTGAATTTGCACCAAATTGAACCATGAATTACCTTTCAATGAATCAACGCATTGCGGCCGTGAAACATTACTACAAATGTAATGAACAACCAACGATGGCGGCACGCCGTTTGGCACAGGAATTCGATATTAACCCACCCCAGGGAAGAAACATACGATTGATTGTCGAGAAATTTGAAGCAACAGGGTCGGTAGCCACTGCAAAGAAGTCCGGTCGTCCGAAAACGGCAACGAATGTAGCTAAGGCTGAAGAAGGCATCAGGAGACTGGAACAAAGTCCGCAAAAGTCAACTCGCCGTTTATCTGCAGAGTTGGAAGTGAGCCAATCAAGTGTTATCCGTATCCTTCACCAGAAAAAATGGAAACCTTACATTCCACGCTTACTGCATGCCCTTCATGATGGAGATGACGACCGCCGTCTTCAATTTTGCGAAGAGTTCTTAGCTAAACTTGACGAAGAGGACACAATGCTAGACAACATCTGGTGGTCAGATGAGGCATGTTTTAAGTTTAACGGCACAATTAACAGACACAACTGTGTCTACTGGGCTGCGGAGAACCCAAGAGTGACAGTTGAGAAGTAGGTAAATTTACTTGGCGTGACAGTTTGGGCAGCCATATCTCCATTAGGGATAATTGGACCCTTTTTCTTTGAGGGATCTGTCACTGCAGAAATTTACCTGGATATGCTGCAAACCTTCTTTTGGCCCAGGGTACAAGACCAGGACTGTTATTTCCAGCAAGATGGAGCTCCACCTCATTATGGACGTCATGTTCGTCAGTGGCTTGATGAAAACTTTCCCGGAAAGTGGATCGGCCGCCGCGGTCCGATCGAGTGGCCGGCACGCTCCCCAGACCTTACACCTCCAGATTTCTTTCTTTGGGGGCTCATGAAAGACCTTGTTTATCGTGAAAAGCCTCGTACCATTCAGGAATTGAAGGCTCAAATCACTGCAAAGTTTGAGGAAATTGATATCGAACTCTGCAGGCGTGTGTGCCACTCTGTGCCTGCTCGGCTGCAATTGTGCATCGATCACGAGGGAGGGCACTTTGAAAATTGCAAGTAAAACAGCTTGGTACAGTTCCGTAATAATTTTCCCCCGAATAAATGGTTAGATAAACATGTCATTCATTTATTTCTACCTTCTTGTACACTGTAATACAAATGGCAAACAAACAATCAACTGAGAGAAATCGGGCACTACTTTTGACTCACCCTGTATATATATATAGAAAGAATCATATTAACTGTGTCTATTTAATTTTGTCATTTCCTATAGAAAGAATCATAATAACCGTGTCTATTTAATTTTGTCATTCCTTATATATATATATAAACGGATTTTCACCTTAAAGTGAATTAAAACATTAAAAAAAATCACTAAACAATTAAAAGAAATCGTTCCATTAACATATTCTCAAATCTACACACACACACACACACACACACACACACGAGGAAAGGGTTACCGAGAATCTGGGTCAATTCGAATCGTTTACCCTGAGGCCATATTTCCTACCTATGAACTAAGGTGATCCATTTATCTACCAGCCAATTTTTTTCTACTTTTTATTGCCGTAACCGTTGAAGAAAGTGCCCTCAAAAAACTCGGAAGAAAATGATTTATAATTTCATCTACTGGAGTTATAATTTCAATTAAGAACAGAGTTAAAATAAATCACATACAAAGCAAAACTACTAAAATACGCAATACAGAAGTACAAGGGTATGCAAGCATGCAATCATTCGAAAGTTATTACTTGTGCAGAAATTTCTCAATTTTAATGTTTCCGTTTGAATTACCCCTATTTAAGTTTCTCAGTTCCAATTATGGATTTTAAAACTTTTAAAATATTCTTGATCACTAGATTGTTGAGGCGAAATTTTCAAGTTGATCCGCCGAATGTACCATAGCCACAAGCGTACTTATTGTTTACATACCCTAATGGAAAAACTGTACGAAAATGAAAAGACATTATATATTTATATATATATATATATATATATATATATATATATATATATATATATATATATATATATATATATAGTAATGATACTCAACCCACAAAGGAAACAAATTTCCACTACAAAGTTTACTGTTGAGATGATTGAGCGCGAAAGCTGAACCGTGCACCCTTTGCATGGAAGCAGCTGTTACCCCTAAAAGTCCAAATCTCCAAATCAATATGGCCTCCGTAATAATAGAACAACGGAAATGGCTATTTTAAATCTTATGGAAAATGTAAATATAGCTAAGGAGAACAAAGAAATAATGATATCAATATTTATGGATTTGAGTAAGGCGTTTGATGTAATAGACCATAATATTCTACTTAATAAATTGTATTGTTACGGTTTTAGAGGGGCAATCAGTGATTGATTTAAAAGTTATTTGCCCGAAAGATATAATTTTGTATCAGTAAATAAGGTTTGCTCCACTAAAGCGCTTGCCAAACATGGTGTGCCGCGGGGCTCAGTGCTGGATCCACTGTTATTTTTATTATATATAAATGACCTTCCACGTTCATCTGATATACTGAACTTCATATTGTTTGCAGATGATACAACTCTCTCTTTTTCTTGCAAAGATGTTAATACAGCTAAGAATATATTTCATTCAGAATTCATCATTGTAATGAAGTAGTTGGCCACCAATAAACTCTTCCTAAATACCAGTAAAACAAATTTCATGATTTTTTACTAATAAAAGAAATGTATATCTTGATGAATATAATGTTAATGAAATCACCATAAAGGAGTGTACTGTAACAAAATTTCTTGGTGTAATGCTAGATAAGAATTTGCAATGGAGTGATCATGTAAATTATATCGCGAAAAAGATTTCAAGGAGCGTTGCTATAATGCTTTCGATTCACTTTAAACACACACACACACACACACACACACACACAATAACAAGAAATGAATTCATTAGACAGTGCTCAAATCAAATAATGCATAAATTTGTCTTAAACAGATCAAAACATTATTGAAATAACAAACAATATAAAAATAGCAAGAAGTGAATTCATCAGACAAACGGCCAGGCACAGCTCTCAAATCAAATAATGCATACATTTGTCTTAATCGGATCCAAACATTAATGAAGTATGCGTAAAAATAGCAAGATCGGAATGATCATCTGAAAAAAGCAAAAATCGAAAAAAAAATTCCAAACTTTAAAAAGGATATGGGGCATTTTAATGCGTTTTCCATGCACGATCAACGAAAGATAAAAAAGCAGCTTTGAGGATACCAGCAAGCCAAAATTGGAGCAGAACGAATCACACGTGTTTACCCCGAATCACACGTGTTTACCCTGAGGCCTTTTTGAAAGGGATCTGGTTCAACTTGTTCTCTCTGTCTCACAATCCTTCGCTCGACTCCAATTTTGTCCCTTGCTACTAATGTGTATAAAATTATATTTTATTAAGTGCACTGATTATATGTCTTTACTTGCAAATTTTTATGGCAGCATCTTAGATAACATCTCTGTTATTGAATTGGAAAAATATATTATTATACATTTTTCAAAATTAACACACACACACACACACACACACAATTATATTAAATAATAAGCATCAAAAGAAATAAACACATTAACTGTGTCTATTTTCTTTTGGCAAACCTTTCTTGCGTTTCAAAAACAGAAAAAATATTACGCACTTTTCACCTTAAAGTGAATTAAAACAATTTTACGAAAAAAGAAAAGGAAATTCAGAGTTTAAGCTATATTTAATTTCCTTGTAGAGACAGATGATCAAACCACGGAGAACTCTGTCATTATCATTAAAAACTCTTTGTGTAAAAGCTCTCTCTCTCTCTTTTCGGGGGAAAACCAATATTTTTAATATAAATAATTTCTTTTTTAGCAGACAAAAATTTGCAAATGTCCGGGGAGACCGTCCTCCGCAACAACTAATTTACACTCGGTGAAGGGAGTGAAATAAATATGCACTTATTTTTTATTTTTTATTGAATACACATCCATTCATTCATTCCTCATCAGTAAAACCTGTGTGGTATATTTTTCTGCGCTTTCTTAGTCGGCTCATACGCCTTTTCGGCACAGGTTGAAAATCATCCGAGCTATCATAGTCAGTAGCATACAATTTGCGCTTCCTGTGGAAACGTCAAGAAAAAGAAAAATATTCTTAGCTCCTTTCATTTGAGAATAATGTATAAATACGCTGCATGTAACGAGATAATTAAGTAATAAATAAATTATGTTGGAGTAGTAATATTTTTCACTATCTCTTAAATGAGATAATCTTGAACTTATCCTTTAAAACGCCCTTATTGTATAAATACATTGCATGTAATGAGATAATTAAGTAATAAATATTTGATGTCGAAAGTGGCGTTCAAGCATTGAATGATGTATCAACTTACTTTGCACTAGGCGGCTTTTCTTCCCTAGCAGACTCGTTGGAGGTAGATAATGCAGCCGGCTTTGCAACATCATGCTTTGCAATAGAGATAGCAGCAGAATGCCCCGGCTGTTCAGTAATCGTGGATGTGCCAATTTTACATTGAGATCGGCTGTGGAGTAAAAATATTTCTTTTCTATAACATAATAAGTGCCTACATATTTATATATATATATATATATATATATATATATATATATATATATATATATATATATATATATATAGTTTGGAAAAGCTGATGACTCATGAATTTCATCGTAATACAATCTAATATACTATTTCCTTAATTCGCTTGCACAGTATATAATTTGTATGCATAGAAGTTGCATTTAACTCATGCAATATTTATCTTCACGGAGTAATTCAATTAAATCTAGTTTATGCATACCACACAAGCCTTATATCAGTATTTTATCTTAGTTTATACTTTGCGAAACAGCTCATTGGTATTTTATCGAGAATATAAAAAGTTACTTACGTGCGCTGGTCTTCTTCATCGTCTGAAACCAGATCTATAAGCTCAATTTTTGTATGAGCGGAAAAACGATGGTGTGGATTTAACGTTGCTTCCGCTTTCAATACCATAGCCAATATTATTTTCTCCTCTTCGCGTGTATATTCTGGAAAGTATATATCGTCTTCAGGATTCGTCTTGACTGACTGTGTCTGCCGCTCAGTCTTGATAGTATGGCTAGGCTTTGAAGAGACACCGTCTGCAATAACGGTTATTGCAACACACTCGTCATCATCAACATCTTTCACATTGTAGCATCTAGAAAAAGCAAAGAAAATCACATTATTGTGAAAAATATATAATTAACGTATTCATAAAAGGGAATAGGATCTAATGAGTCATCTTTTAATATATATGAATGTATAATGTTGCCTAAGATTATGAATTTCGTTACCTTATTAGCTCTTCGATGTTCTCATCAACGTCGGCAACCAGAGCTTTTACGCGTTCTATTTGAGACTCGCTCAAGGTCAAACAATCTAAGTCGGAGTGATTAGCCATGTTTCCGTGAATTGTCTCGACCTAACGAATATTTCAAAGTAAGTACAACGCGAAATATAATTACGCCCGTTTATATACCTGATGCTTAACTTCAGGCAATTGTAAAGATGTGTGTGTGTGTGTGTATGTGTGTGTGTGTGTGTAGGCCTATTGTTTCTCTCTCTCTTGTGAGTGAAGGGGCGTACCCCAGACAAGTGTGGTCGTGGCTAGAAAGTTACTATAGGCATATGGGAAGCCCCTACAATTATAGCAGTTCATTATTTGCCACAGCAGGAAAAGGTTCTTGATATAGGATGGCTACCTTACACAGGTTTGATGATTTTCTTTGTCAAAATTATATCTTCATCATAACGAAATTGTAGCTGAGTAATATCAGGGCATGCATTTTTGTAGCGGCTGATCATTCTAACCATTGTTTTGTTTGTGATAAATCTAGAATTTAAAAATTACTTTTTAAAAATATTATTTCCGACATAATTTAAATCCGCGATGCTATAGATGGAAAAGAGACATTTCATGTAGCTAACATTTTAAAGATCAATCATTGCATTTATCCATATTTCGGAATATGTATAGTTATACTCTTTTACAGTAATGAGAATGACACAAGGTATTCTGCCGACCTGAGCGGGGAATCCACTGGTTGTTGCATTACCAACAGTTATACCAAACGACGACGACAACGGCGTGCCAGGGGCCTATCGAGGTTAGTTAATATTTCCTTTATAATGATTTTGAATGTCCAATCAAATAAAAAAAAGAAATACTAATGTAAAGATATTTTATTATTATTATATGTATTGAATATGTGTTAGGCTTTAGTTTCTTACCATTGATTAATAAATAAGCATGAGTCAATTCATAAATTGGGTATTTCAAGAAGAGAAAGATATTAAACATTACTGTCAATCTCCCTTTTTAGCGCACATAACACTGAAGTTATATATATATATATATATATATATATATATATATATATATATATATATATAATTAGTTGTGCACTTTGGAAAGGTTTTATGTGAAGTATAGCACAGTGCTTTAAACTAAACGTATTAAAGCAAAGTACATATTAGTTGCACGTTTATTATTTCATGCATTAATTAACTAATGCCTTGATGCTATTTATGCTTACGTAAAATGAGTTATTAGTAACGAGATTTCGGTTTATTATTATATTGTATTTCAGCTATTCAAGTCGTATATTTGAGGGGACCGAGTACTTCAACACCGAATAAAGTAAGGGAGTCATCGCGCAGGCCACGTAGGGCATTGTCATCATCGTCGTCGTCTGATGATGACACGCATCCCCGAAAGAAAGCAAGGTAAGAACCACTGTCTTAAATATAGCTACAATGATAATTTTATGAAAATCAATAGATCATACAATTATTTTCTATATAAAAATATATAGCTCATAATTAAAGGATGTAATTTCATGGAAATTAAAATTACGTATATTACAGGAAAATTGCAAGGTAGGAACCTTCCGTAAATGAATTATTAGTAACGAAATTTCGGTTTATTATTATATT
Source organism: Bathynomus jamesi (assembly GCA_023014485.1). Taxonomy (NCBI): domain Eukaryota; kingdom Metazoa; phylum Arthropoda; class Malacostraca; order Isopoda; family Cirolanidae; genus Bathynomus; species Bathynomus jamesi. The sequence continues at coordinate 59,569 of JAJOZX010013764.1, read as the reverse complement.
GTATTTCAGCTATTCAAGTCGTATATTTGAGGGACCGTGTACTTCAATACAGAATAGAGTAAGGGCGTCCTCGCGCAGGTCACGTAGGGCATTGTCATCGTCGTCTGATGACACGCATCCCCGAAAGAAAGCAAGGTAAGAACCACTGTCTTAAACTATAGCTACAATGATAATTTTATGAAAATCAATAGATCATACAATTATTTTCTATATAAAAATATATAGCTCATATTTAAAAGATGTAATTTCATGGAAAATAAAATTACGTATATTAAGAGCATGTTCCGTATGCTTAATCCCTATTAAACGTATCTATTTTTCATTCTTTAGGCTAGATTTTTCAGATATGAGTGACGAGGCCCATGCAGCTTTTTCATTGAGCTCAGGCAGCACACGTTCTTTGCGATATTCGAACACAACGTTACTGATGTCAGATTCAGAGTTCGAATGGCTATACGAAAGATGTAAACCACCAGTTCAGGATTTCATGTTGAACCATGTTTGTCCTCCTTCAGGAAGCGAATCTCCGATTCCTCACTCTCCGTGCTTGCCAATCCTGAGGAGAGAGGACTCAGGTTATGCGCAAGCGGACTCGAGTGTGTCCACTGTGATATTGGAGGAAGGTTTTGGCGATATTATTTAATTATTTCTACATGTGTATTCAATAAAAAAAATAAAAAATAAGTACATATTTATTTCACTCCCTTCACCGAGTGTAAATTAGTTGTTGCGGAGGACGGTCTCCCCGCACATTTGCAAATTTTTGTCTGCTAAAAAAGAAATTTATATTAAAAATATTGGTTTTCCCCCGAAAAAAGAGAGAGAGGGCTTTTACACATAGAGTTTTTAATGATAATGACAGAGTTCTCCGTGGTTTGATCATCTATCTCTACAAGGAAATTAATTCTAGCTTAAGCTCTGAATTTCCTTTTCTTTTTCTCGTAAAAAGTTTAAAAAAGAAATTATTAATTGGTTTTCATGATTAACACTTCCATGTACATGCGAATGAAGTAATGTTTTTTATTTAATTCATATTAGATGTGTCGGTTAGTGTAAGACATAACTGCTCAGAATTTTTCAGAGATGGTTTTAAAGTGTTGACGATATTAATTAAATCTACATGTGTATTAAATAAAAAAATAAGCGTGTGTATTTCACTCCCTTCACCGAGTGTAAATTAGTTGTTGCGGAGGACGGTCTCCCATCCAACTACTACCCAGATCCAACGTCGCTTAACATCGCTGCTCGGATGAGTTATGATAAAAAGAAATTATTTATATTAAAAATATTGGTTTTTCCCCCAAAAGAGAGAGAGAGCTTTTACACAAAGAGTTTTAATGATAATGATAGAGTTCTCCGTGGTTTGATCATCTGTCTCTACAAGGAAATTAAATATAGCTTAAACTCTGAATTTCCTTTTCTTTTTTCGTAAAATTGTTTTAATTCACTTTAAGGTGAAAAGTGCATAATATTTTTCTGTTTTTGAAACGCAAGAAAGGTTTGCCAAAAGAAAATAGACGGGGTCTACAACACCCATTGGGTAAGTTGTGAGAATTTTGATTAGGCAGCATCCTACTTCACATTGCTGCGGGAATTAATTCAACTGGTAGATACGTGAGAAGGCAGGGACTAAAACTCACAATCTCACCCCTTGCATAGATGTTACCTACCTGTTGAAACTCACAAGATTTTGGGCGCCTTCAGAGCCCAATCTGCGACCTTCCATCTTCTACTTATTGCCGATCGCTAGCCCTATGGGCTGCCATAGGCACCGGGGAGACAGTTGCTCCGACGAGCCGAGGCGTTGGGCGCGCGAGTGATGGAAAATTTTGGCCGAAGTCATAGGCCCTATGACGCGCTACTTATAAGTCAACGAGTGGGTTATAGAGCGTTGTACGGTCGGGCTGGGATCACCCCGGCCCTACCTTTTCATAGGTGCTTTCAGCCACGGTCAAACTTCGATAGGTACCCGGGGACGTGAGCCGAGAATTAATTGAACGGCTACAGAGGCTACTTTGCGCGGCTACTAGCTCCATTCGCAAAATTCTCCAGGTTGTCCCCGGCACACGTTTAGACTCATCGGCGATCCCATCACTCCGGGAACCCAATACGAGGCCTATCCATAAGGCCTATGGCTCTGGGGAGAAGATTAGATTAGATTTCCCCCCGACTCCTAGCCTTACACAAATTCATGGAATCATAGGCTAACCGACGTGGTGCAAGGTACGGTCGTCACGTGTTGTCGTACCCCGAAAGACTTATCGCGTCCCGTTGACTCCGGGAACCCAATACAGCCTATCCATAGGCTAATGGCTAGGGGAGAAGATTCCCCCGACTCCTAGCTAGAGTTGCACCGATGTATCGGTATCGGTATCGGTATCGGTCGTATCGGCCACTTTTCACAAAGTATCGGTATCGGCCGATACTGTTCTGAAAACCGATACCGATACCGATACTTTGAATTACTGTTTTTTGAAGAAATTATCTTATTTTATATAAAATTAATTTTTTTTATTATTATACCTAATATCTTATTTAGTTGTTTAATATATATTTTATCAAAATTAGCGATGTTTACATTTACTAACAAAACAAAAAATCATAAAATGTAACTATAGGCCCCTATACAAGATTACAAACATTCAATACAGTAATACAGTATCATATAAATATACAATTTCAAATTACAGTAATAGTTTTCAGTAAAAATGAAAGTTTTGTAAAGCTGTTCATAGATGGCACCACGTGGCATGCATAATCATAATAAACCATTCAGTTGCTTGAATGCTTGAATCTTGTGTGTAAAGTTATTGATAATACACTACCATTATATGCATTCATTGGTTTAGAACTTTATATAATAAGATATATATATTATATTTTCTTTTTCTTAATTTAATTTCAAATATTATATTGATAAAATAAAAAATATTTCTGGTAAATAAATTTACAATTCTTATGTATTAATAATGGCTATAGGGCCCAAGTAAGCTAGACCAGCCTACAGTGATAGCAGTACTTTTACTGTATATACCCCAATATATACGTGTATGATAATATAGTTTACAGTAATAAGTTATAAAATTATCATCTTTGTATTAATTTAAATTAAAATATTTTTATACAACATTAAATTTATACAACATTAAATAAGATCTGTATATTAAAAATTTATACATTTTATTGTAGACATAATTTTATAAGTTGTTTGTTTGCAATGTTTTTTACTTTTTTAGTACATTCAATTTTAAACATAATTAAATTACAGGCTCTAGCTATATATTATAATATATATTATTATGAAATTAAATGGAACTAAAGTTGGGATTGGGAAAGGCATTTTAAGTTAATTGAGATATTATTTAATTTACTTGAACTTTTATTAATAATCAATTTTAAAACAATTAAAAAGTATCGGTATCGGTATCGGTATCGGCACTTTTTTGTAGTATCGGTATCGGTATCGGTATCGGCCAAAATATTGGTATCGGTGCAACTCTACTCCTAGCCCTAGAAATGGAATGATCAGCTAATCGACGTAGTGCACTGGTCAATCACGTGACCAAAAAGAACACCTCCCACATCGGTGGGGGATGGGGGATCTCCTGAGCCCCGGACCTCTTCGTAAATTGCTTCGAAATCTATGCTGAGGGGGAGAAACCCGTCGTTCCCCGATAGGGACATAGGTCCTATACCTGAGGAACTCAAGGTCCCCCAGTTTTACTCTCACGACACAGTTAATGTGTTTATTTCTTTTGCTGCTTATTATTTAATATAATTGTGTGTGTGTGTGTGTGTGTGTGTGTGTGTGTGTGTGTTAATTTAAAAAAATGTATAATAATATATCTTTCCAATTCAATAACACGAATGTTATCTAAGATGCTGCCATAAAAATTTGCAAGTAAAGACATATAATCAGTGCACTTAATAAAATATAATTTTATACACATTAGTAGCAAGGGACAAAATTGGAGTCGAGCGAAGGATTGTGAGACAGAGAGAACAAGTTGAACCAGATCCCTTTCAAAAAGGCCTCAGGGTAAACTCGTGTGATTCGGAGTAAACACGTGTGATTCGTTCTGCTCCAATTTTAGCTTGCTGGTATCCTCAAAGCTGCTTTTTTATCTTTCGTTGATCGTACATGGAAAACGCATTAAAATGCCCCATATCCATTTTAAAGTTTGGAAAAAAAATTTCGATTTTTGCTTTTTTCAGATGATCATTCCGATCTTGCTATTTTTACGCATACTTCATTAATGTTTCGATCCGATTAAGACAAATGTATGCATTATTTGATTTGAGAGCTGTGCCTGGCCGTTTGTCTGATGAATTCACTTCTTGCTATGTTTATATTGTTTGTTATTTCAATAATGTTTTGATCTGTTTAAGACAAATTTATGCATTATTTGATTTGAGCACTGTCTAATGAATTCATTTCTTGTTATTGTGTGTGTGTGTGTGTGTGTGTGTGTGTTTAAAGTGAATCGAAAGCATTATAGCAACGCTCCTTGAAATCTTTTTCGCGATATAATTTACATGATCACTCCATTGCAAATTCTTATCTAGCATTACACCAAGAAATTTTGTTACAGTACACTCCTTTATGGTGATTTCATTAACATTATATTCATCAAGATATACATTTCTTTTATTAGTAAAAAATCATGAAATTTGTTTTACAATTCTGAATGAAATATATTCTTAGCTGTATTAACATCTTTGCAAGAAAAAGAGAGAGTTGTATCATCTGCAAACAATATGAAGTTCAGTATATCAGATGAACGTGGAAGGTCATTTATATATAATAAAAATAACAGTGGATCCAGCACTGAGCCCCGCGGCACACCATGTTTGGCAAGCGCTTTAGTGGAGCAAACCTTATTTACTTATACAAAATTATATCTATCGGGCAAATAACTTTTAAATCAATCACTGATTGCCCCTCTAAAACCGTAACAATACAATTTATTAAGTAGAATATTATGGTCTATTACATCAAACGCCTTACTCAAATCCATAAATATTGATATCATTATTTCTTTGTTCTCCTTAGCTATATTTACATTTTCCATAAGATTTAAAATAGCCATTTCCGTTGTTCTATTATTACGGAGGCCATATTGATTTGGAGATTTGGACTTTTAAGGGTAACAGCTGCTTCCAGGCCTTTAGAAGGACGTACATAGTTCATTTCAATGCGACTCGTTGCAAGTCGCAACCACGTTTGCTTCGCTTAATGCAAAGGGTGCACGGTTCAGCTTTCGCGCTCAATCATCTCAACAGTAAACTTTGTAGTGGAAATTTGTTTCCTTTGTGGGTTGAGTATCATTACTATATATATATATTATATATATATATATATATAGGCCTATATATATATATAAATACATAATGTCTTTTCATTTTCGTACAGTTTTTCCATTAGGGTATGTAAACAATAAGTACGCTTGTGGCTATGGTACATTCGGCGGATCAACTTGAAAATTTCGCCTCAACAATCTAGTGATCAAGAATATTTTAAAAGTTTTAAAATCCATAATTGGAATTGAGAAACTTAAATAGGGGTAATTAAAACGGAAACATTAAAATTGAGAAACATCTGCACAAGTAATAACTTTCGAATGATTGCATGCTTGCATACCCTTGTACTTCTGTATTGCGTATTTTAGTAGTTTTGCTTTGTATGTGATTTATTTTAACTCTGTTCTTTATTGAAATTATAACTCCAGTAGATGAAATTATAAATCATTTTCTTCCGAGTTTTTTGAGGGCACTTTCTTCAACGGTTACAGCAATAAAAAGTAGAAAAAAATTGGCTGGTAGATAAATGGATCACCTTAGTTCATCGGTAAGAAATAAGCACGCGAATGAAAAGGAAAGTTTAATATTGATGTTGTGGTTAACGATGATTTCTTCGTGTGTGTGTTCTTGATTGAATTCGATAACTGATCAAACGGATGTAAAGTGTATACAAAAGATAACTATCATCATATAAATATATATTGTGGTATTTAATTGGATGATTAATATATGGTTTAATTTAATAAATATTGCTATCTGGCAACTCAGTCTTCGATTAATATATGAATTAATTAAATATATAGCACAAACTGGCAACTCAGCCTTCTATTGGAATTAAATACATGGCGCTATCATGCGGGGTGGAAAACTTAATCTTTCAAATTCGGCGAAAAGGAGTTAATTATTATTATTACTACTGTAATTTGTACCACCCTATATATATATATGTGTGTGTGTGTGTGTGTGTGTGTGTGCGCGTTAATTTTGAAAAATGCATAATAATAATAATAATATACCTTTCCATTTTTATTCATTCATTTCAATAAACTAAGATGATGATGCCATACAAATTTGCAAGTAAAGAGAAATAATCAACGCATTTAATAAAACATTTTTTTTATTTACAAGACAAACGCACGGAAAGCTAAAAGTGGAGGTGAATTGTGTCTTTGAGAGAGAGAGAGAGAGAGAGAGAGAGAGAGGAAGTTCGAACCAAATTCCTTCGCGTCCGCCCGTACCTTTCAAAAAGGCCTCAGGGTAAACGATTCGAATTGACCCAGATTCTCGGTAACCCTTTCCTCGTGTGTGTGTGTGTGTGTGTGTGTGTGTGTGTGTGTGTGTGTATTTGAGAATATGTTAATGGAACAATTTCTTTTAATTGTTCAGTGATTTTTTTTAATGTTTTAATTCACTTTAAGGTGAAAATCCGTTTATATATATATAAGGAATGACAAAATTAAATAGACACGGTTATTATGATTCTTTCTATAGGGAATGACAAAATTAAATAGACACAGTTAATATGATTCTTTATATATATATATATATATATATATATATATATATATATATATATATATAAGGTAAGGAGAAAGTTGTTCATTTGTGTGTGTTTCTTCTGAACTAATATTTTAACGATTGTACGTTCGCGTCCTACCCTAAAAAGGCCTCAGGGTAAACGATTCGAGTCGGGAATCCTTTCCTCGTGTGTGTGTGTGTGTGTGTGCGTGCGTGTGTGTGTTTGTGTGCACGAGTTGTTCATTCATTTATTATATATACAAGCACAGATGGGGTGAGAAGTTTGGGGGGAATGAGGGAGGAGGGGGGACGACCGTGTGTTTCGAGTTGACCAGATTCTCGGAAATCCTTTCCTCGTGAAAGAAAAAAACAGCGTTTAATAATTAATTTCTTATATTGAATAATTAATTTCTTATAATAATTGATTCTCTTAAAAGGAGAAAATTTATTTGCTTTAAATTAATATACGTTTAGCTTCATTTGATTTAAATTAATATACGTTTGGCATTTTTTTTTCTGATTTTCATTCACATAATATGCACAGAGGCGTGTGTGTGTGTGTGTGTGTGTGTGTGTGTGTGTGTGTGCGCACGAGTTGATCATTCGTTTATTATATATACAAGCACAGCTGGGGTGAGAAGTTTGGGGGGAATGAGGGAGGATGGGGGACGACCGTGTGTTTTGAATTGTCGTTTATTTCAACTTTCTTCGTAAGGTTTCTTTTCCTTTCCCACTGTTATTCGTGACTTAATTGTGATATTAATAATAATTAAGTAATAAAATGATTATTGTGTAAAGAGCGTGTGTTTAATTATTTATTTAATAAACAGAATTTCTTTTAATTGTTGGAATTAAAAAGATTCATCTGTATTGATTAACTACCATCATATAAAATATTGTGGTATTTAAATGGATGATTAATATATGGTTTAATTTAATAAATATTGCTATCTGGCAACTCAGTCTTCGATTAATATATGAATTAATTAAATATATAGCACAAACTGGCAACTCAGCCTTCTATTGGAATTAAATACATGGCGCTATCTGGCAACTCAGCCACATGGCGGATTAGAGGTCTATAAAAGAGCGAGAGGCTGACGACGGAGTCATACAAGCTTGGCTCCCAGCCGAGCAAGGATCTCTGGTCCTTTCTCTTTCTGGCCCTTTGGGTGGTGAGAAAACCCCTTCCCACCCTTGGAGGCCTCTTAGGTTAGGTATATCCCTTTGGGGGGAATAGCTTGGGGGAGAACTCGACTCCAAGTTGCATGCCCCTTGCAATCCCATTTTGGGGTTGGCAACAAAGGCCGATACTCTCTCTCTCTCTCTCTCTCTCCTTTGGGGGGATTTTTTTAACACCCCACCCCCCTTTGCAACACCCCACCCCCCCTTTCCAACACCCTACCCCCTTTGCCACATTACGTAATAATTTGTAACATTCCTGCACTCTCTCCTTTTGCGGCTATTCTACTACCATGAACTGTGCCGGTTGTGAAGTAGACTTTGAAGACTTAATTTGTCTTGTTACCTTAGACCAGGGGTCTTCAACCTGGGCGGTAGCGCCCACTAGTGGGCTCACATTAAAGGTAATTAAACATTTATTTCATTATTTATTTTATCGATTGTATTGATTTATTCTTTTTGATCTAAGGTGGGCGATAAGCTTTTTTAATTTTCAAAAAATCGTAAAAGTGGGCGGTGAACAAAAAAAAGGTTGGAGACCCCTGCCTTAGACGAAGATGAAGCTTTGGATATTTTTTTTGCGAATCATCATGGCATGATATTAAAAACTCGTTTATGTCCGAACTGTGGAAAAGAGTAATTATAGAAAAGGTCGAAATATTTTCTATTGTCATTGGCAATATACTTGTAGTGACCAACTGAAGATGCAGAGACGTTTGCAAACACCTTAGCAATATTCCATCAACACAACGTTATAATTCATCAACTCAAACACGATCAAGATGACGTCACACAAGCACGACTAAGATGACGTCACATCGCGAGGATTCACTCAAGGCATGTTCTCACTCTCCCTTCGAATCCCAGCTTCAATGACCCACGAGCTACCACGATGTAAACATCATTTGTGCAGGGCCACGCTCGCCCCGGAGTCATTCACCGAACTTTATATAAAGGCTAATCTTTTACCTTTCACGTTATTATTTCAAGTGTATAACATTATTGCAACTGTAAACGACATGTTTCTGTCTAATTCATAAATCATTTAATTTTGTGTAATTATTATTGCAACTGTAAACGACATGTTTCTATCTCATTCATAAATCGTTATTTTGTGTAATAAAGGAAGAAAACTCATTCTATCAACCTAATTAATAACTTAATAACATTCTTTTATCTAAAGGATCTGGTGACCTCGGCCGAAGCATTCATCATTGATTAATAACAATCATTTATAACCGTAATTATAAATATCACTCCTTATAGTACCGATTTACGCTTCAAACATGGTTACAAACTGGCCATTAAATAAATAATTATAAATTGGTAACTATATACTGCAGAGCATTTTTTAAGCTTTTCCCACTGGGCGACAAAGGCAGATCGGGAAGTAGGGGGGGGGGGGATTAAGGCAGGGGTGTGCTGCCAATTTCTAAACAACCGGTTCTGATACAGATAGGGTGTAAATCGGCGAGCGACAATGACGCGAGTCACTAAGCTATGGGGTCTGGGGTGAGCGGTAGCTCCCTAGCTCCCCCAGCGGGGTCTGGGGCTTCCCAACGTATTTTAGCTTTTCCAAACAGCATTTTTGTAACATTTTGGTAGAAATTATTTAACATTCTTTATACTCACTAATGACATAATTATCTAAAAATAAACTAATTTTTCATCAAAAAATAAATAAATATTAAAACGACCACTGCTTGTGATACTATCTACATTTTTCTATAAAATCCTGTAAAAATGGAAAAAAATTTAGATATAAATAAATTTCTACTGACTGTTAAATATGTTAAAAAACAAACGGTTCGGTGATCCAATCAAAATTTAACAACCGGTTCGGGCGACCCTGACCGAACCAGTCCCAGCACAACCCTGGATTAAGGATACTATGGATCCGGATGTTCCCTAATCAGGCCACCATCCCCGTGTGGTCTGAAATAACACTAGCATTATCTATATATAAATATCCAATGTAAATTTCATATTTACATTTAGGATAAACAGTTCTAATTGTGGCATATGTGCATGTACTATACAGTATGTATTTATATGGCTTCCAAGACAATTCTATTTTTACAAATTTTGAAAATCCCTTGTCGCCCAGTACCCTAAAATTGATGTATTTTGAAGCGTTTTAACAGAACCTGCTGTTTTTTTGTTTTGTAAAATTTAGCAGTTTTCGAGATATACATTTCTTTGAAAAAAAATTATTTGATCTCAAGCAGAGCCTTCGGCAACCTGCCCTGCCGGGCGGAACTTGTGCTTCGCAAACTCGCCACTTCCCCCCAAACCCCTCACCCCCCTTTATGCAATTTAGGGGCTAACCCCCACCCCCATTGTTGCATAACCCCTCTCCCCCACCTAACTTTCAAAACAAGATAGCGTATGATTTTTTGTGGAAGATATTGCGTTTATTTAGACTATATATAAATGGGTATAATTTACTTTGGTAATTATGCAGCTAAGGGGCGTCGCCGAATTCAGTGATCATTTTTTTTTCCGCGTTTTTTTTCATGCTTTGTGTAGTAGATATTGTCGATAGTTGTGGAATTATGAAAAACACCAGTTTTAAAGCGTTTTGGATAGACAAGTACCACTGCACAAAGCACGAAAATTTAGCAGAAAAAACAAAAATTATCACCAAATAATGCATAAAAAAATAATTATCACCAATTAAATAACTAAGGTTAATTGAATGCCCGGTTAGGTCAGTTGAATGGCCGGTTAGGTCAACTGTACGTCCTTGACGATTAGTTAGGTTAAGTCGTGATATTTTCGTTAAAACTAACGAAAATATCATGACTTAATAAATGCAAAAAACCACTTTTCTACGTGAAGGTCAAAATATGATAAAAACCCATTCTAATAGACAAAGTTTATTTCCACAGCAGTTTCGATGCCCACTGGCATCCTCTAGGTGGATACAGAAAAACGAATGAACGCCCGGTTTTTTTGTATCCACCCGAAGAGGATGCCAGTGGGCATCGAAACTGTTGTGGAAATAAACTCTGTCTACTAGAGTGGGTTTTTATCATATGACTTAACCTAACCAATCATCAATGGTGTACAGTTGACCTAACCGGGCATTCAATTGACCACTTTAGTTAGGTTAGGGTTTATATATCTTGATTTTGGTTAATTTCCGCATTTAAAAAAGGCCAAAATTGAATTCTGCGCATAAAATTATCTCTAAAAATATTTTTTTATTAAAAATCAGCTGTGAATAAAACCGAGAAGACCCCAATTTTCACCCTTGAATTTTTCACTTCATGTCTTGGTTAGGTTAAGGCAAGTCAGGTTAAGTTAAATTGATTCCTTACTGCCGGACTGCAAAACAATGGGAAACATGCAAAATGAATCTATAATTTTTTTTTTCACATTGAGGTAGCCAAAATTCGCTTTTCTAATCACACGAACGACTTTACGGCAAAATGGACGATAGTGCATAAGTTGGTCGTAAATTATTCTTGAAAAAATACTTGGCGGTAAATTATAAATAGATAAAGTAAAATGATACACTTAATGCAAAACCACACAATATTTGGTAATGTGTTTTACGATTGTAAACTCAAAAAAATTGTCGACTTAACCTAACCGATCATCAAGGGCGTATAGTTGACCTAACCGTGCATTCAATTGGTTAGGACTTAGGTCAACAACATGCCCAAAAATTACCAAGTTTAAACAACTGCAAACTGATTTACCGCGTTTGATAGTTGTTAGTTGTTTTTCTGCTTCAATAAAGGATTTTGTTAATTTTCTTGAATTTACGAACGCAAAACACGACATTACCCAATATTTGGCGACTTCATACCCTGTAGTGATCTAAAATTTTCTAAGCAGCGCTTAGAGGCTAGAAATAAAGCAAATAAAATGTTAGGTATTATTAAGAGGAATTCTATTTTTTTCGAAAGCTGTCACAAACAAACAAGAAATTGGTGTTAACTAATTTACGGCCAAGTATTTTTTCAAGAATAATTTACGGCCAACTTATGCACTATCGCCGCAAAATGCACTCAAATAATCATACTAAACGAGTGTTGCTATATAATTTTAGAAATTATAATTTCCTACAGTGAATCACGGATCATAATCACTTAACAAAATGACTCTACACAGCTTCCGTTACTAGTAAGAACACATACCCACCCCACCTCTTCACTTCCATGAATTATGGTAAATGTCCAACGATATTCCAAGAACTTTCCCTTGGAATTGAAAGTTTGAACTGACTCTGGGGAACAGCCATATGTTGGTTGGTTGTTTGATCTGTTTTACATCCTTCGTCCAACTGAGGACACTGAGACGGAGCAGCCACAAAGGAAATGTCTCCAGGAGGAACTTCCGACAGAAACTCAAATTTTCCATTGTTATACACAAATATGGCAACCACCAGTAGCCAGATGCATCACGTCCTCATTTTTCTGATTGCAAATTCGTCAAAATAGAATAGTATTGAATTTTACTGTACAATTTACATTCTTCATTGGACAAATTTGAAATAACATTCAAATGATATTTTTCTATAGACTTCCAACAGAGATATGGTTCACATATGTGTATATATATTATAGAAGACAGACTGTTTACAGTATTCGTATAGCATGATACTGTATCCTCAATTTTTGAGTCCATACATTTATTTGTCTACAATCGTATTTGAAGTGAAGATCATCATACAAATCACATTAGGTATATCATACATGTAGGCAGCCAATATTTTACACATGATGGAATTATGAACACTTTACCTATTAATAGAACTTTATATCGAAACTTATCTGCAGTTTCACGACAGTTCTATATAGAGTGGATGCTTTTACACTACCAACACAAAACGTTGAAAAAATAAACCCGGCAGTGCAACATGTCGACAAGTGTCCTGCGGGTTAGGTTAGATTACAGTAGATTCATATAAGTTAGGTTAGACACAGTTAGGTTGGATTAAGTTAGGGTAATAAGTGTCTACAAAAGACGAAATGTGTATAGACCATATAAAACAGAGTGAAGGACCTTGGTTGACACTTGAATGGCTTTTTATCAGAATAAAGGAATTTTTCAATTTAAAAACAAATTAAAAACACGTAAATTTGTATTCCCGATTTTATTAATGTATTTAACATAGTTTTGTAATACATCAATCATTTTGGTATAAATTTTGGCACAGTTGCTAGATATTTGGTTGATGACTGAAAATAAAGGTTTCATTTTCTTTCCCTCATTCATTTACGTGTATATTTAATATATAAATCATACCATCATCTCCGGTATACTTATCATTCTTAAAGATATATTATATACGAGAGATCACTTACAGTATTAATGTTACGTGCTTAAAAAAAAAACACTTCTTAAAGCAGAAATAAATATAACAATCCTTCCTTAAAACAACAAATTTCACTTTTAATCTTTAGACCACAAACATTTAAATGCCAATTTTATGATTTAAACAGAAACAAGCGATTAGTTCATTTAAATTTATTTAGCAAATCCATACAAATTATATGGACTCCTACCTATAATACCAGATAACACTCCAAATCATAAAATTTAGTTTTTACCTCGATTACATTGTAAACCTTCTTTTCTCGCCTTGTAGAAAAAAGTGTATGTACAGGAACGAAGCCTTTATAGTCATTGAACCGAAGCAAGTTTAGAGTCTAAGACAATAACCACCGTTGTAATGTAGAAGCTGAAAGCTACAGTAAGTCCACTTTTCATTCTCCATGTTTTCTCTCTAGTCTTCATTACGATTTATCATTTCTACGTAAATGCATTATAAAAATTTTAGTTCCGTCATTCAGTACTTTACAAAATTAAAAAATTGAAATAGTCTTCTATCTACGTGACTTAATTAAAGGTAAATGTACTCTGTGAAAGATGAAAGTTTCCAAAATTTTGACAAGTACGAAACTTCGAAAATACATTATCTAACAGGACTGAAATCTTAGATTATACACAGTTATACCGAGATGATGGTTTCAGTTTTGTGCTTTTATTTGTTTTAAAAAATATGTATAAAATAAGATCACACCGAATTTTTTTTATTATTATACAGTCAGTAAAACTCACTGATTCTTTATATACAAGTCTTTGGTAAAAGATAATAGCTCAATGAAGGGCTATATAATTACAGAGTTATAAACGAAATGGTACTTCACAAAACTTAAACGGATGTCTAGCAAATGCAAGTGGTAAAAAAAAAAAAAAAAAATGTGAATCTGTCTAACACTTTGAAAACATCTTATTGTTAACGTGTTTTTCAAATATCACCATTCTATAGTAAAGTTTTGAAGATTAATATGAAAGCTAGTTGAACATTTAGAAATTAGAATTTACATCATCAAGCTGTATTATAAGTCATTTAAACAGAACTGGCCTGAGGAAAAAAATAGCTTCAGTCATTAATTCATAAAGAAGTTTCCAAAGAGTGAAATTATGTAAGAATAAATGTATACTTTTTTTTATTAAAAACGGTAAATAATACTTTTGATTAGTTACCTGTCAGTCCATTTGAGCGTACTTCATAAGTCGTAATCTACAAAGCAATTTACAAAACGTAAATTTACAGTAAACCACAAAATATTAAATTGCTTCTAAAGATTTTCAAAATTCAAAATTCACTTCACATTCTGTATAATGAGGGTCTTAGTGATAAGTTTCAATGAGATCATAGTTCCCTCAATTTTGTGACTGTGTAAAAGGCTTCAGTTGTATAATATTCTCCACTCGGAAGAATTATCCTCATTAGTTATGTTCATTTACGGCTGTTAAAAGGTACATAACTACATTAATAGTAAAAATATCTGAATTAAAGTTTACTGAACTTTAATTTTACGGCTCAACTTCCGAGTTATTTGTATTAGTTAATCGTTATAAAATGATAAATGCAAACGATTTAAATCTACAAAAATTGGAGCAATATATCACACTTTGAATGAAACTAAATGAAGCATTATTAGATCTAAAATTGCGGCTTATGCTTCATATATAAACGAGTGTAAATTACTCTCAGTATGATGTGAAAAACAAAATTGAAATTCCACAATAGATATAACGAACTTAAAAATTTTCAAAGAAAACTTCATCCGTGATGAAAAAACTTTACAGTACCTGTAATATATATAGGTAGAAAAAAAATATTAACAAGAATACATTGTCTAAATTACATGAACCTTCAGAAACAATGTTTAAACACTGGGGCTCTTTTGGAGAAAAATTTCATACGCTACTAAACGCATGAAATACAAATTGTGGATGGATAAAGTGAAGAGAATTTAGAAGTTGAAAAATTTTCATTGTATATCATTGAGTGTATCTCGTTTAGTATATCTCGCGTCCTGATCTCAAATAAACAACGAGATATCGTACACGATTTGGTAGAATATTAAGATGGTGAAATAAAAGTTAACTTTCTTATGGAATGTTATGAGAGCTAACTAAAAATTTAGCACATTAAGTAAGAAAACTAATTCTGTGCCTGTTCTTTTAAAAATATACACATTGTCATGCAGTAAGCACAAAAACCTTAAAAACTAACAGAAACCCGAATAATACTGATATATAATGTTGTCACTAGTAATTTTTTGCATTAACAATGTTTCAATGCTACTCTAAATTTAATTTGTAGGAACCGAAACACTTTGAAACAATACAAGGATTAGAGTAACGCGTATCCTTCAACGAAATATAACCTTTATGATGGAAATAAGAACTTTCCTTCAGATTTACTCCTTCTCAATGGAAAAAAGACACCTCATCAGTGTGAAATTAAATAGAAAAAATGAAGCAATATTGAACAATAACAGTATTTGCGGTTCTTTAAAAACACGAACTAAACCTACTTACGAAAAGAATCTAAACATGCAAAGACAATATGATAATTAAAACCCACTCTAATAGACAGAGTTTATTTCCACAACAGTTTCGATGCCCACTAACATCCTCTTCGAGTGGATACAGAAAAACATATTCTGTATCCACCCGAAGAGGATGCCAGTGGGCATCGAAACTGTTGTGGAAATAAACTCTGTCTATTAGAGTGGGTTTTAGTTATCATATTTTGACCTTCACGTAGAAAAAAGTGAAGTTTTTTGCATTTATGCAAAGACAAATGCAATAAAATGTAGTGACGCGTACAAACTAAATCTTATAAAATAATCTATTGTTAAATTAACATTCGTGCAACGAACATTTCTATCGGTGACTTTCCTTTTTGCTAACTGCTTTCTCAGTCTATTTTCGTAAGTACCAAAAGTAAAGCGAGTACATTAAGTATACGAGATCAAGCAAAGTAGGAAAGTTCATATACTCGTACAATGCGTTAATTAATAAGAACATTTAAAAAGTTAAAACACTGCCATAGTAAAGACTGATTTAAAATTAAACGGTAAAAAATTACGTCGAGATGCTTGAAAAAGTTAAGGAAACTGTTAAAATGAGGTATCTGTACAAATTATATACTCGTATATATATATATATATATATATATATATATATATATATATAGCTATTAGAGAAAATGTATGGCTGAAACTGCGTTCTTATGCAAAGTAATGAATGAATACATTATAAAGCTGGTGATCAAATTATCAATGGAATGTTATAATGGAGTATGGGAATGCAAAAATGTCTTTAGAGAATAAGACATGCAGGTATATCTACTATATTCCCTAAGTGGCTTCGTGTTGAAAAACAATCTTTTATTGTAACAATTATGCTAACGCATTATATTATAATAATATATAATATAACTGGAGTGCTATTTTTAAAATAACTGATTTTCTGAAATCATTAGCCATTAGGCATTATTGGCTTATTATGGCAAGTAACCTAGACGTTTTAATATACTTGGCTCGTATGTACAAAAGCAATTTCATGTAACAAAGTTATACGAAATATTTTCCATTTAGTACGTTATGGAAAATATACATGATATGAGTATCACTGAAAAAACACTAATATTCATTAACAAAAAAAGATTCACACGCGCATTAAACATCAGCACAATTTCTATTGTTATTTTGTATTCACTATACTGGAATCTGAGAATTTATTTCCTTCAAAATGATTCAAGATTGTAGCTTTCTTCTTCATTTAGTTGATCACCCTCCGACTGAAAATCCGTCTCAGATGTCGATGGTGTGTCTGCTAACAATTCCTTCTCGGTAATTTCCTTCACTGTTGAAAAGCTCAATGAAGACTCAGCGAGATCTAAAGAAGGACAAGACGCCACCATGATATTATCCTTCGGGTTGGAGGAGAGGGATGCTGGAGTTTGAAAATCCCGTTTTCGCCCATTGGGCAGACAAGAGATCGCAGGACCCCATTCCATCCCTATGAGAATGTGGTGAGAGACAGAGCTTGTGAAAGGTGTTAAAACTGCAGAATCGTCCACGCTCGTTGAGGAAGAGTGATGTTTAGAACGATTGGCCATTATTTTAGACTCGAGGGAGTGAAGAGCGGAGGAAACTTCATCCATTCCGGTGTCTGTAGACGAAAAAATGCTTTTCCCTTCTTCTAGAGACTTATTTTTATTACAAGTTTCTACCTGTTCCTTTCTTCTAGGTTCTTCTTCTGCGTGGCTCTCTTCGCAGAGGGTTGACTGATTGTCATCGAATAAGCTTTTATCAACCATCTCTGTAGGTGTGGACTGCCTGGAGAAGCTGTCTTCGTCATCCTTCTGCGTTCTCTCAGATTCACTACAAGTAGGCGAAGAGCGCTTTGACGAAATTTCTTTTGAGGAACTCCTTCCTGACCTTTCAGAAGAAGGGGTCGGCGATCGATACCTCCCTTTAATATGAAGGAAAGAGGACTCTGTAGTAGTTTTCGGCCTAAACATTTTAACCTGAAAATTAAAATGAAAACCCAAATTAAAAATCTGAACACTATCCTTTTATGCTTAGGTAAATTGGCTAAAAGGAAATAGTTACTGTAATCGAGTCTTCATTTTAGCTACAGAAGTAGAAGTTAGAATACGCAAGCCCTCGCTTTCAGTAAGTTGAATGAAATCACGCCAAGTACGAGTTTTATACAACCATATTTATACAACCACATTTTATACAACCATATTTATAGTGTATCAGTAAATTAAGGCAAACATGCGCATTCATATTGGTTACTTCGCAAATAGTAACATTTGCCCTTTCAAAGTCGTCGAACTGAGTGGGTCATTCCTTCTCCGATGGTGGGGATTCGACGATAACGAGTCTGGGTTAAGTTTAGTTGGTAATCCGATTAGAATACCTTGCGTTATATTAAAAGCGTTTCGACGATGTCATCATTTTAATCATTTTAGTTTGTTTTTTGAAATTTGCTTTATTTCTTTTGTTTCCTTTTCATCTTCGAAACTAAACACTAAATTTGTTGGAATTTTTTGTCCCCTGTTTCAGGGAAGTTTAAAACTAAACTTTCAGATATGTTAAATGTCTTAAAAATATGCAAGCATTGCACTACTGGAAATAATAGCATATACAGCAATAGAATAGATATATTTAGCAGTTTATGCATTTTTAACCATTTGAACCCCGATTTAAGTGCGAATTCTAAAACATTTTACAAGAATCAAACATATATGAAAGCATCAAACATGTTTTTAAAAAAAAAGTAAAAATTTAGGTTTTTGTGATAAATTCGCCATGCCACTAAATGAACCAGGATTGGCCCGATCGGACCCGACCCAGTTCTCCCCTGTTTTTTCAGAAACCCACCTGAAAAACCCTCGCAACTTGGTTTTTTCGTTTTTTTTTAAATAATTCAATGAATCACTAATAAAATAATGTAATAGATTAATTCTTGCACAGTACTCATTACTGAAATACACTGAAATATAGATCAATAAAAGATTCCACATTCACACAACTTCAGTGAGATATTACAAACATTAATTATTATTTAAGCATTTTATTTTCAAGCAAAATATATACCTAACTGCCCAATGAAAGTACAACTCGTGGTAAATAGTTATTTTTGTAATAAGCTCTCACTTATTTAGCTTTATTCTTATACTATTTTGTCCATTGAAAATATGAAAAACTCGATAAAAACCGAAAAACCCAGGTGGGTTGGGTTTTTTCAATAAAACCCGAGTTTTTGCCAACCCTAAAATTAACCTTTCTTATAACATCTATTTCTGCAACTACAACAACCATAAAACTACACATCTTTCTTCATTTATTTCTGAAATAAAAATGTGTGTACTACTTTCAAGAATAATATTTGTGTAGTGGTCACGCTGTTGCTACCAGACCAACGATACCTTGTGCAAAAAAAAAAAAAAACTGTTGAGCGTCATTCAGCGCTTCCAACCCAGTAGTTAATTTCCAGGACAAATAAAGTCAATGGGCAAAATTTTAGGATTTATGCACAAAACACTATTATGGTTCCATATGGACCCATTGGTCTGGAAAGGGCTAAATGGTTAAAATTATTTACTGCGTAAAATTCATACCTGAGTGGGATCGTGACGAAGTAAATAATGCTCTAGTGTATCCCAACCTCCACCAACTCTAACCATGACATGTTTTCCTTTTAGTAGCTGAAATTGTGAAAATAATCGAAGTTTATATCCTTTTAAAAGCTTGCCCTGCAATCTAAAACGGATAAGTTTCAGCAAGAAATGGATAAACCATTATTTTAGAGTGAACTTACCCTTATAAGTACGCTTTTTCCAAGGATGTCATATTTGCCGTCGGACACCTTCTTGATATGCCTTTTGTTACAAGTCTCGTCTCTGCAACCGCACAACCCCTGAGTCTGTTCGGCAATGTCTTGTACCTGCGGAAAGGCACGGCTGTGACGTAACTAGTTACTCAGTAATCGTTACCTTTTTTAGTAACTGTCGGTAACTAGTTAAATTTTACGGCCGAGTAATTGTAACTGTAACTAGTTACAAAAATCATGAATGAATAGGTTCTACCAGTTACTTTTTCTGTGAGGGCAAAAAGTTAGTAGCTACTTTTTTTTCACAAGCTTTGTTTGATATGCAGATTGTGTACAATGCAAGTTTATTGACAACATATATTTAATGCTAATATAAAATCTTCTTGTTTATTCGTTAAATCGCAATCAATTTTAAACAAATGAATAATCTTGGCAAGTATCAGTTGTCAGGGAAAGTACTTTTATCAGGATCAGATACTTGCTAAAACCAGAAAAAATGTCGAAAGTAACTTTTGAAGTAATTAGTAACTAGTTACTTTTTTGAGATAGTAACTATTAACTGTAACTAGTTACTTATTTGAGGCAGTAACTGTAATTAGTTAAAAATAAAGTAACTGTCACATAGTGTCACAACACTGCGGAAAGGAAGTTAAATTTCTGTAGTTAAATTTAAATTTGCAGTTTTAGATGTGAATTAAGCGTTTAAAGGCTCCATATAAGATTTGAGAATGTCGTTTCAGTGTCATTACATATGTGCGATATTCATTGCTTTTCCTAAATGTCTTTTACAGACATTGCAGATGCTGGAAAGTTTCGAGTGAATCAAAACTTTAAGTTCGTAACTGTTCTAAGTCATAACTGTACTACTTTACATCAAAATTAAAAATTCTCAAGGCATTATAGGAATAGCTATAATGCCAAGACGCAATAAACGCGTGGACTTGGACGATGCTTGAAAGCTGCAAATAACCGCAATCCAACAATGTTCCTACCTGGCACACGAGGAGAACAAGGATAGCTCTACTTTCCCCGGTGCCCGGTAGCAACACTGTTGGATTGTTGTTACTCGCAGCTTCCAAGCAATGATAATGTAATGATGGGGTTGTTTGGCCTCCTCCGCAACATTTGAGGGCATATTGACGGTGGGGACCTACAGCTTTACGCGGGATCCGAACCACGTGTTGCTACATAACCTGGACGTAGAGAACGGTCCCCCATCCAGCTATTAACCAGACCTAAGGTCGCTTAACTTCGTTAATCGATGGGAAATGGTGTTACAACACTAGCCGCGACGCACCCCCAAGTATTGATAGCTATAAACTTATCTCTAAGATATAATAACCGGAGATCATAATTTGTATACGCTAACTGCATGAAACTGATCAATAACGTCCTTCTATACCAAATTAAATATTTCTATTCAATTATTTCTATCTACATAGATTTCACTCTCAACAATTTTAATTATATTTTCATAGCACAGTTAATTGATCTCTCCATATATGCTTGATAACAATAATGCTCTATGTGTACGACATAAAATGTTAAAAAGTCATACCCTTATTTTAAACAAAAATAAGAGTGTGGGCATTCTTTCTGCAGCCTAAATAAAAAAAAAACAATTAAGAACAACGAGCAGCCAGTTGGAACAATTTTTACTCCGTAAAATACTTCCACCATAAGTAGTTTCAGGAAGAAGAGGAAATTTATATTTCAGAGAGTGATTTTGGTCTGCGTGAGTAAATATTATGAATCAGGCCATCTGAAGCCATTTCTGACGGTCATCCACATTTGTAAGTTGTCTATATAAAGAAACCATCAACTATAGGAAAGTTGTAGGAAACTGGCACAGCGATCAGACCAATTAATGCGCCCACCTGCGCTAACACTTGAATTATTATTACTTAGCTCCATCGAGAGTCGAGCCCCTGACCTCAGTATAGTCACTTCGCTTAAAGGGGAACTGTTACCCACTAAGCGTTGTAGGAAGTAGAAAATAAACGTTACCGTAAAAACAAGAAATAAGCGGAAAAAATCTGTAAATTTATCCTTTACGTTTAATAACGTAGATCATTTATATATACAATACGAAGGAATAATATATAGGTCAATATAAATATAATACATAATCTGTACCTTATTGTCAAGATCTGATTGTACATTCTTTGCCTCATCTTCATTCCTTGGAGACTTAAGAGCTTCTTGTAGTCTCGAGCAGAAGGAAGGAGATCTCGAAGGAGTCCTCGGAGTAGACCTTAAGTAGGTTTTGGGAGTGATAGGCTTCGAAGAGGCAACGTTCGCTGGTGCTCTTCGCATGGACACTAAGTACCTTCGACCTGTTACAGAATAAAGAGTAAATAGTAGGAATGGAAAATGGGAACAAATTCTGGAGCTATTGAAGAATAGGGACCCCAGCCTTCTTTAGTTAGGCTTATAAGGCTAACTAACGAAAATATCACGACCTAACCTAACCAATCGTTAGGTTAACTGTACGCCCTTGACGATTGGTTAGGTTAGGTCATGATATTTTCGTTAGTTAGCCTTATAAAGCTAACTAAAGAAGGTTGGGGTCCCTATTCTTCAATAGCTCCCAAATTCTACTTTATATAATTGAAGTTTGTCAAAAAAACTTTGAAAAATCCCCCAAAATTACAAATTAGTATATTTAAAGTTAATTATTTTTGTGAAAAAATAAGATTTCAGAACAGAACAAAGTTTAAAATTTTCGTTTAACTTTTTTCCGCAACTGTGCCTTCATCGAACTCATCTGTTCTTATCCACGAACAAGTTAAATTAAAATTGGATCGTTTACATTCTGATTGGAATAGCTTTGAGCGTCTAAATTTGTGTAATTATTTCCTTGAATGTATTCGCTGACATTTTAAAAAAGTATACTTCATTTATTAGTTGTAAAAAAGGGGTTAAAACTAGATTTACAGAATTTGTTTTAAAATACTAAAATGCGCGAAAAATATTAACTTCATTTCATGTATTTAACGTAAAAAACATCTGGGCACTATTGAGACATTTTATCGACAAATAATTCTGAAGAAACTCCTAAACAATAGGCTTCTGAAGTCTCCGTCATATCTTGGCTGTAATTGTTGCGGTAGTGAAATTTATATTCTCTTTCGTTCTTAATCATACAATACAATGATCGTTCTAGTTTATCTAGCTACTTCCGATTTAATAACCCGACTCTTTTAAACGAACCTAACTCAACACGAGTAGAAATGAATATTCTAACGGAAATTGGCAAAATGTACCGTTGATATGTTGAACGCTAGCGGTTATAAAATGTTAATGTACGACAAGAGAATTTATGATACTTCCACCTTAGGAATATGTGCGGACATTTTCCAGTTTATGTACCATTTTCTACTCCAGGTGCTCTCTATCTGCTGTGTGGGCACCGGTCGCTGGATCGACAAAATTTTCACTGTGATTTATAGTGTAGTGACGAAAGTTATAATGTGGGATTTTATCAATTTGATCGTAAGATTTCCACATATCACTAATAATAGTAGATCCAGGCAGAATGTTGGCTTTTATGCAACTTTCTAGTGTTTCTTTGCTTCTGTTAGGCACAGCATAGAGTAAAACAGAAGGTTAGGTTAGGTTAGGTTAGGTCAGGTTATCAAGAACTTACCTCTCTTAAAAAGTTGTTATAATCGACGGCGGTTGTATGACCAATCAAAAATAAATTATATGAAAAACGGTACACAAACTGGAAAAGGTCCATATGTGCTCCCTCTTTCTCAAGAACCATAAAGAAAAGCTTAGTTGTTAGATTACCGGTAAATTTGGAAAACCCCTGTCATCTACAGTTACTTAATTATGGTATATAGTGTCATCTGGAAAACCCACAAAAGTCGGTAAGATGGATGATTTTTGAAGACCTAAAAAAGCATAAATCATTAATTTTACGATAGCACCACGAGTCTTGTCACACACCTCACAAGAATTATGTACATTATGAATATACTATATTTATTTCAGTTAATACGCGTGTATAAGTAATATTTAAAATATCTGCATGCTTATGATAATACATTTTTGAATATTCTAGTCGAAAATCCACCAGTCAAACATCAGACAAATGCTCGCGTGGTCTAGAACTTCCCATAAAGGACCTTAATTATACGATAAATTATATAGGCTTTGAGACTGAAATAACTTGTAGTCCACGAAACATTCCTTCATGAAAGCGTTTGTTAACACAATATTGAAAAATCTGTTCAATATTTAACCAATATTTTAGGTGATATTAAGCGTGGCAAATACATTTCATCTGAAAACGTACCCAGTTTCATAAAGCCCAGGAGTCCTATTTCAGAGAATTAAAGCTCGTATTACACGGCCATTCGTAGCAGTTTTTCTGCGCTGAATCGTGCCTCGCTTAAAACTGATTAGAGTCATTTACGCATTGATCGGTAACAATCGGGTTTGACAATTTATCTAAAGTATTAATCGGTATTCAGCGACAAGTTTTTACATTTTTTTCAAACTCTGATTGTTGCCGATTAATATGTAAACAGCTACAGTCTGTTTTAAACAGCGAAAACCAGCTACAGTCTGTTTTAAGCGGCGAAAAACTGCGAAAAACTGTGGTATGGGCTTATATTTCTTCTACTACGTGAATATTTTGCATTTTTATACTGTAAATATTCCTCTATCACTTGCTCTCATTTTCATATCATAGCATGCATTTCATTTTATCAATTCAAATTATAGCATCAGTCGAGACAAGAACTTCCACGCACTTTGAACTGACAGATTTAGTCAAGAGTAAAAATTTCGAGGCATTCTAATTTCACTTAAGCTTACACTGAGTAGGCGTAGTCGGAGTTGTATTTGGAGTTGATCTTCCCGAGGAACGAGGAGTTTTTGCCATTGGTAATCGTGTCTTGGAGGAGTGTGTGGGCGTCGTAACGGGAGTCGTGGGAGTAGTTTTAGCTCCTGACCAACCCCTGAAAATAAAATTGGTAAAATTCTAGAATCCAGACGCAGTCAATAGGTCCTACTTGCCAACCTAGCTTAACCTAACCTAAGCTAATCAATCTACAGGGTGTTTCGTTTAAATGGAACCATAGGGAGTAATTAATAATGTCTTTTTTTCCAGATTTGTGAGGGTAAACGTAATAAAGGTAAGGCAAGGTAATAAAGGTAAGGCAAGGTAATAAAGGTAAATAAAGGTAATAAAGGTACCAGTATCATTTCCAATCTTTATTACTTCCATTTAAATGGAACCATAAGGAGTAATAAAGAGTGGAAAGGATATTGGTACTTTTATTACCTTTATTTACCATTATTAACGTATTATTACCTTTATTACGTTTACCCTCACAAATATGGAAAAAAAAACCACATTATTAATTAAGGATCTTTTCCTTTATAGCACCCCAAATTTCTTCTTTTCAATTAGTAAACATTTTTGGTTAGGTTAGGTCGTGATATTTTCATTAGTTTTGACGAAAATATCACGACTAAAACTAGTTAGGTTAATTGAATGCCCGGTTAGGTCAACTGTACACCCTTGACAATTGGTTAGGTTAATCGTGATATTTTCGTTAAAACTAACGAAAATATCACGACTTAACCTAACCAAAAATTGTTACTAACTCAAAGGAAGAAATTTGGGGTGCTATAAAGGAAAAGATCCTTAATTAATCCCTGTGGTTCCATTTAAATGAAACAACCTATACTGTAATCTATTACCAAACTGTTATGGTGTCCGAACTGCGTCTGAATTCTGGAAATTCGCCATAAGATTTAAGTTACCCAGCAAGTTTACTCATTAATAAAACGTAGCAAGTGAATATTCGTTTATATTTAATGTGGGTAACTAAAGAATCTTAATCAAGTCTAATGTAAATAATTTACCAACATAGCATTCATTATATTTTACTTTTATTTTTAGTGTTCCTGAAAAAATGTAGAAGAACGTCACAGATCTTTAAATATTAGTAATAACATAGAGTATTAGTAATAAGATCTTTAAATATTAGTATTAACATATTACCTGTCGTACGTTCTTGATGTGGGAAAACTTGTAGGTCGTTTGGTAATGCGTGAAACTGCTCTTTTTATTGAAGCTGGTTTCGGTGGAGGTACGGGTTTCGGCCCTCTGGGCAGAGATGACTTGGGACGAGTTTCGGAAGAAACAGAAGTGTGGGAGTGAGAAGAATGGGACTGGGGATGAGAGGGCTGGGGCTGAGGAACGTTCTGATCCTGAACCGAAGGAGAAGTTGCGACGCTCAGTTTCGTTGAAATAGGAAGCTGACTAGGTGCGGAACGAGGTCTGAGATAAAAGGAAAGCAAACTAAAGTCGAAGCTCATGAAACAAAGAGTTCAGAATCACTGTAATTTAAGACGTACAAACTATACTCCGGATTTATGTCTCAACTTAATGTAGTTTTTTTGAAGACTGCTTACGATACGTAATCAACTTTTGATTACACTTATCACAATTTAAAGCGCTACTTTTCTTACCGAGGAGGTTTCGAAGCGTGTTGGGTTGCATGTGGTGGGGTTGAGGAAGCTGGGTTGAGAGCTAAAGTGGAATCTCGAGGAGAAGAAGCGTTGGAGTAGCCACTATCTGACCTGCTAAAAGGAAAAATGATAAATTTTAATAAAAATTAAAAATTACAATTATTGGAACGTTTGGAACTAATTATTACGCCACCAAGATTATTTGAAGACTTATCCCTTTCTTACTACTGTATATTACATATTACCTCTCGACTTTTTGCTACTACTCGTATATTACAGAGGTTATACCGAAGACAAATTACATCAATAGCATTATTTTTCTCCATTTTAATTTAAAAGAATTTAAATCCTGTATTGTAGCTATAATTTTAGAAGACAAATGAATTAAAAAAATTGAAGTGCTATTTTCTAATTTAAGTTACATACAAACTAGATTAAAAATGTTATATATATATATTATATATATATATATATATTATTATATATATATATATATATATATAATATATATACTGTATATATATGTGATGAATTTCACAATTAAACACGTGAAATAAATGAATGATGCAAACTCACAAGGAAAAAGAAAAATGATTCCAAGGCCTTTCGTGTATTCAGAAGTGCACCTCGTCAGGGTATCATTCCCTGACGAGGTGTACTTCTGAATACACGAAAGAGCTCACCTGAAGATCCGTCACCCAGCCTTTTTTAGTTAGCTTTATAAGGCTAACTAACGAAAATATCACGACTTAACCTAACCAATCGTTAGGTCAACTGTACGCCCTTGACGATTGGTTAGGTTAGGTCGTGATATTTTCGTTAGTTAACCTTACTTATAAAGCTAACTAACAAAGGCTGGGGTGAGGGATCTTCAGGTGATCCCACGAAAGGCCTTGGAATCCTTTTTTTTTTCGTTGTGGGTTTGCATATTGGTTGTTGCCAATGTACAGGCAGTAGTTTTTACATAGTGGAGCCACCTCGATGGGCCGAAGTGGCCCCTAGTGTGCCCACTATAAAAATTTCATATGTTCTTATGTTCTTTGTGGTTCGGAACCCACGTAAAATTGTAGTTCCCCTCCGCCACCACGGAGGACATGCACAATACACAATTACGAACACAGTTAGGTAGACCAGCCATGAGTGGATCCTGGGGTCTTTGTTGGTCTGAAACATTATAACATTATTTTATATATATATAGGTTAATTAAATTTTAATCTTATTGGATTACTAATATATATTTATATGTGTATTGCAAAAGAATGTTGAAAATACTGACACGTTATTTACTATTAGTTCGAGATTAATTTCTAACCAAAAGTCTTATTCTGTATAATATACACGAGAGAGGTATTTTTAAAGGAACCTATTCAGAAATATTGAGTTAATATTGAGAAAACGTCGGCGAATATTTTTTTTGGCATAAAAATAGGTTTTTCTGATGTATTTTGTGGTGCTTTGTTCAGATATGACCTTCGTTTCAATCGCCAATGATTGTAGGTTAGGCTAGGTTAGGTTTCCTCATATAATTTTCAGTGAGTAATTCCGACAAAAAATACATTGATGTTAGAAAAGATGGATAGATGTGTCTGATGTTCAAACTATTCAAACGTTATATAGTTCTGGATCCAATCCCATGATTAGGAGACCGGATTGAACAAGATTTTCGTTCAATGTCCTTGGGGAACTCCGAGGCAAAACTTTTACTTATTCCATAAATGTTTAATCAATAAAAACGTCGCACTTATTTTATGAATACTTTTAAAGCGATTTATTTACTGAAAGAACTCGGAGAAAATGACTCCTTTTTATCCTTTGTTATGCCTCCCAAAATAGCATCCCTCCCTCCGCAGTGCATTTGATCGTGTTCATTTGCGATGTAATTAAGGTTTAATTAAATGAGTTCTGGGAATTCCGCTGTAGCCTCAAACAATTATTTTTGTACGAGCGTCGCTATGGAAGTACTGTCTCTCACTCTCTTTACGAAAACATAGGATTACTCTCGTACCGATACTCGTATATAGACTGACAGCACCATTATGCGGCTGTGGTGTCCATTCCGAACCCCTATTTCCCTACATGAAGAGAGGTGGGGATGAACTCCGAGTGTGTCACCTGAGCCCGGGTAATCGCAGAGTAGGTGGCAGACCGAACTCCAACCGCGGCGAAGGTGGGAGACAAATCCAGGCTTTTGCAACCTGACTGTGCGTATTTAATGAATACTCGCATATCAAAATAAATTTCTGGGTTTTGCAGTCATTTAATTTATCGCAATAAATACATTCTCAATTCTCTTTTTTTTTTTTTTCTGAAAATCACAGAATTAATTGTTTTGAGTGGTAAATAATGGTATGATAATGGTAATTAATATGAATCAATTTAAGTAAAAATAATATGATGTATCGATGGCAGACAAAATATAAATCAATCCAAAATGGCGGAAACTCAACCAAATCATTTTATCTCTTCAAAAATTGAATTATGATATTTAAAAAAATATATACAGGGTGGCGCAAAAGTCACGCATCATAGGAATTTTCAGTGTTGACTATAATATATATTTTTTTAATTTTACGTAGGGAGTGGCTTCGAAATTAACAATAGACGAGAGGGTGAGCTTGGTTTTAATGTATGGAATACAACAAATTGATGAATCGGTACAGAATTTAAATTCTGTACTGATTCATCGATTTGTAGTACCTGGTATTCCAAGCATGAAAACCAAGCTCACCCTCTCGTCTATTGTTAATTTCGCAGCCATCCCCTACCTAAAAGAAAAAAATATATATATTATAGTCAACACTGAAAATGCCTATGATGGGCGACTTTTGCGCCACCCTGTATATATATATTTTATATTTTATATTTTTTATTTCATAAGACAATATTTTACTTTAATTCTCTCTTTTTTTCATCTAATTTCATCTTTCTTTGAAATAAATCATTGTAACAGACGAATGTAAAGTAATAAGGAAGAATTTTTCTTTTTTTCTTTTTCATTAAGAAAATGTATATTTTTTCTGGTTTTCGAAAGGCAAGATTAGTCATTCAAACGCTTAACTCTAAGCAAATGCACCGGACACAACCCTACTCCCTCCCTTGCTGCTAGAACCAATGATCATGTACCCACAAATTCCGTTCGTTCGATTCAGTGTCCTACGCAAGGAGTCAGTCGCAGCGACCCCCGAATTTCGATTTGCGGCGATTTTATAGATATTTAGAGTAAATACTGACCTTCCAGACAATTCTTCTCCATCGAGTTCTCTTTCCAGTTTGACCAAACCTGGAGGTTCCAGGTTCCACCAAAGTTGAGCAAGACGTCCCACTTCAAGGAGACACAGCACCACCCCTCGAACGCCCGTTCCGCAAACTGAAATTTTGGAAATGTTTAGTTGAAATTAAAAAAAAAAAATTTAGTTAAATGTTAACTTTAATTAATTGTTATCACTTACGCGTTAATTAGAGTCGAGTAATAATAATAATAATGCTTCAGGTTGTTTGACCTTCGTGATGGTAGAGGGCATTTGACGGAGAGGACCTGCACTTTTACGTGGGATCCGAACCATCTAAGAGTCGCGAAATCATCTGAACGCGGAGGACGGTCACCCATCCAGCTATTCAACAGACTCAACGTTGCTTAACCTCGCTGATCTAACGGAAAGGGGCATTTCAACGTGGCCACGACGAAGCCCTCAAGGACGCGTATCAGAATGCATTTCTTTCCCTATATCTCTAATCCACTAAAGCCGAGCGTTCGACTCCCGACGGTGCTGGTGATAATAATCCAGGAGTTGTCGCAATGGCCCGCATTAGTTGGCCTGAGCGCTGAGCCAGTTTCTGGCACTCCTGAATGATATTATTATTATTATTATTATGCTATAGTGTTTTACTTATTTCTATACGTATATATCTAAATCGTACAAGGATATACTGTAAATATTCTTTTATGCCTTTAATTATAACTAGAGTATAATACGCACCTGGAAATAGGAAACTTTTCAAAATATTTCTTTTTTTTTTTTACATATTTTTAAATATTTTCAGTCTTATCTTTTTATTATAAAAGTTTCACAATTAAATATAAAATTAGTGTTAATAATAATTAATTTCCTTTAAAGTTTCAATTATGCGTCTTGAAATGATATTTTCTATATTAGTGATGTGTGTCACATCCGCATCTGCGGAGCATCCGCATAAAATTCAACATCCGCATCCGCACCTGCAGTACTGTACCGTATTATATAAGTTACAGGTAACACGAAGGTCATGTATTATTTGCAACCAAAACTTTAGATCTAATACTATATCATTTTGCATTAATGCTCCAATAACAAAGCAATTATGACAACCAATCAATTTCAGCATGGTTCATAATGGCTATTTGAAGTAAACAAGTTATCTTTTATTATCTCTATTCCCACGTCTTAATTGAACTAAACGCTTGTTTACTTCAAACAAGAAAGAGTTGAAATTTAAGTTAAGTTCACATATATATATATATATGATCTTTTCGGTTTTAGGTCCGGCATTGGATTTTTTTTCATATTTGTTGGTATAGACATAGATTTTTACGATGATTCCATTTCCGCAATCCGTTTCTTGGAGAAATAAACACGAAAAAAGTTATGTGCGAGTTTATTACGTTTACAGGTTTCCAGAACACAGAACGGAACACAAACCAAAGTTTGCTACTTGCCAAACTGCGCAATATCGTTCAGCATTTGGCGCACTAGATCTTTGCCTGCGTGTCGGCGAGTTCGCCAGAGAAACTCGCAGAGATACAAGTAGATCATGGAACGGTGCGTACCACACCGGCGCTTGTTACCGCGTTTGAGTTGGTTCCACATCGCCTGTATCCGTTGCATGTGTGCTGCAGTTGAAGGGTCCACGAAGTTTTCGCTGTGGTTCACTGTTTTGTGACTGAAGCTGTACCCTTCGAGCTGTTCGATGCGTTCATACGCAGGTTAGGTTAGGTTAGGTTAGGTTAGGTAGGTTAGGTTAGGTTAAGTATAGGTGGCTATTTGAATACAAGTTTTGGGCCATAACTTTTTTCGTGTTTATTTCTCCAAGAAACGGATTGCAGAAATAGAATCAGCGTAAAAATCTACGTCTATACCAAAAATATGGAAAAAATCCAATGCCGGACCTAAAACCGAAAAGACCCATATATATATATATATATATATATATATATATATATATATATATATCAGAAAAAGGTAAGCTATTGTCTTTATTATTATAATAGCTTAATTTTTCTGCGAAAATTAGATTAATTAATTTTTCTATTATTTTTAAGTCTTCTACGTGTTTTTATGCTATTAGTTTGTAATACACTCGTATTCTCTTTGTTGCACGTGGTTTTAAAATACAGTTAGTCCTAAAACTGCTATTAAACATGCCTTCATATTATACTAGGGGCACTCAATATATTATGCCCCACCCTTTTTTCTTAGCTAAATAATAGGCCATGGAGCTGAAATGTCTTTTGGGACGTAAGTTTGAACTTTCTGCGCTTCACATAACCGGATTTTTTCCGGTTTGAACCTCCCCTCCTTGTATAAAACCGCTTTTAAACGCCCTTGTATAAAACCGATGGCTAACGCAGTTTCGAAAATGGCGTCTGACAGTGATGTGCGTCGTAAACAGAGAGCTGTTATCGAGTTCTTAACCGCAGAGAAGGAAACAGTTGGAAATATTCACAAACGTCTACAAAACGTTTACGGAGATGCTGTTGTTGATCGAAGCACAGTTGGACGCTGGTCCAAACGTGTGAGATCATCGGAGAGGGAGAGCCAGCCTCAATGATGAGCCACGCAGCGGTCGCCCGGCATCGCTGTCACATCTCACACTGTGCAACGTGCTAACAGCATCATTCGATCAAATCGACGCGTCACATACAAGGAGCTATCACTGGAGCTAGGAATTAGTGAAGGAAGTATGAATACGATAATTCAGCAACTGGGATATTCAAAAGTGTGTTCACGGTTTGTTCCTCGCCAACTGACTGAAAATCACAAAGCCCAAAGAAAAGAAATTGCTCCTGAGTCGTTGGTTCGATACGAGACAGAAGGGGATGACTTCCTTTCACGAATTGTGACTGGGGATCAGATTTGGGTACACCGCTTTGAACCTGAAACAAAACGCTAATCCATGGAATGGCATCACGCAGACTCCCCACGCAAGAAAAAGTTCAAAATGGCTCCCTCTGCAGGAAAGGTTATGGCCACCATCTTCTGGGACATGAAAGGGGTGATTCTGGTGGACATTATGAAGAAAGGACAAACAATCAA
This sequence comes from Bathynomus jamesi, assembly GCA_023014485.1. Lineage (NCBI taxonomy): Eukaryota > Metazoa > Arthropoda > Malacostraca > Isopoda > Cirolanidae > Bathynomus > Bathynomus jamesi. The sequence continues at coordinate 27,121 of JAJOZX010013764.1, read as the reverse complement.
CTCAGAGGCATATATTGCTACCCTACAGAGACTCCAGAGACGTATAAAGCGAGTTCGACCGGAGAGAAAACTGGAAGACGTCCTTCCTTTGCACGATAACGCAAGACCACACAACAGTTTGGAAACAAGAGAGGCCATCACAAAAATGCGCTTGACTGTGTTACCCCACCCTCCATAGAGCCCGGATCTGACACCTTCAAACTTCCATTTGTTTGGGCCAATGAAGGATGCTATTCGTGGAAGAAAGTTTCAGAGTGACGATGAGGTTGTTGAGGAGGTTAAGAGGTGGCACCAGCAGAACCCAGCGGACTTTTACCAGCAAGGAATAAAGGCCCTTGTTTCGAGGTTGAGGAAAGCCGTAGAAAAGGATGGAGACTATGTGGAAAAATAAAAACTTGCAAAAAAGGTATGTAACTACTTATGTACAAAATTTCTGGAACTTACAAGGAAACTTGGAAAGAAAAAAAAAAGGTGGGGCAAAATATATTGCGTGGCCCCCCGTCGTCGCGTCGTAACGAAGATCTTATATTAATTAACCAATTACGTATTGAGAAACAATATGGAGCCAGAAAAATGATGGCTATGTTTCCAAATAAATCATGAACTCGTTCTGGTGTACAAGAGCTTATACTTAAAATTTATAAAATAGGGAGTATTGTGAGAATTGAAAGTAGTGGAAGACCACGTGAAGCTCGCACTAATGAAAATATCGTAATGGTAAAGGAAATGTTTCTAAGTCAGGAAGGTCGTTCAGGAACACGTATGACGCCAAATCAAATTGTATCAGAAACAGGAATAGCAAGACGTTCCATTCAGCGAATTATTAAAGAAGGTCCGTAATTGAAAGTTTACAAATGCCACCCTGTACACAGCTTGATTGATGTAAATAAGGTGAAACGAATGGAAAGGTTTCAAATTTTTTTCGAAAGATTTCCCCATGATAACAGGATTTGGTTCAGTGATAAATCATTTACAGTTCGACCTCCTGTTGACACACAAAATGATCGTGTGTTCTCTGCAGCAAGAACCGAGAGAGAAAAACTTACTGGAGCTGTCTAACTTCTCTTAGAAAGTGATGACATCGGTTTTTTTTTTTTTTGCCTCGACAATGGGTAAAAATGATGTCGTTTTTGTTGAATCAGGGGCTAAAATAAATGCTGTATACTATCGCGATAATGTGTTAGAAAAACATCTGCCAAAAATTCGCGAAATTTCTGGAAATTAATACACATTACAGCAAGATGGTGCGACAAGCCATACTGCCCGCCTAACCATCAATAATTAGACAGAAGTTCCTGACTACATAAAACTTGACGAATGGAGGCTAACAGTCCAGAATCGTGTTCATTTGATTATATATGCAATATGGAATGAGCTAAAAGAGTTTACAAGAACTCCAGGTTTGATAACATTGCTCAATTAAAATTAAAGATTATGGAAAAGTGGAATTCTCTGCTACAGTTTCATAAACAGGGTTCATGATAGATGGTGTCAACTAAAACTAAGCCTTACCGGCCAAACCTATAATGAAAGGATTTCACACCATTCAATTACGTCCAATTTAATTAGTGTAACATTTAAATTTGGTTATGTTGGACTGCATTAATTTTTTAATGGAAACATTGAACATTTGATTTCATATTATTGGTAATACTCTGTACTAACTAAATAAATAGTTTTTGATGATTTTCTCTTTCTACAAACTGAAATACACACTTTAAAAGACAATAGCTTACTTTTTCTGCGCAACCCTACACACACACACACACATATATATATATATATTTTTTTTTTATTGGGGTTGTTTAACCTCCTTCGCAACATCTAAGGTCATATGACGGAGGAGACCTACAGTTTTACTGGGATCCGAACCACGGGTCGCTACTTAATCTGGGCGCGGAGGACGGTCTCCCATCCAACTACTACCCAGACCCAATGTCGCTTAACTTCGCTGATCTCCGGGAAGCGGTATTACGACATTGGGCACGACGTAGCCCATATATATATATATATAATATATATATCGGCAGCTCCTTTTTGGAGGAGCAGCACGATTCAATCGGTCTTGGAAGTCTGCATGAATATTTTCAATGGTTTTGCCATTACGTGGTCGCTCATGGACCGAGGTACAAGCCAATATACGTTGTTCAATCGTATAGTTGCTGCTATCACACATTTCAAATTGGGCTGAAAAAAAAACGAAAATCAATTAGTATTTTACTGGGGTGACAAGACATTGTGCACACCCTGTATTTCTTGACTTTTTTATTTTCACCTTTTGAAACAAACCAAACTTAATTTGACGTCAGAACAGAATAAATAAATATTAAGGGCTTTTATTTTTAACTTGGATTTACCTTTTATTTTCGGATATTTTAAATTGCTTCTTTGCTTAGCCGAATTGGTTTGAAGTTAATAGGAATAAGTCGAAAGTATATATGAGAATGATCATGATTTCAAAATAGGTGGAAAATACGACATTAATTTTAGTAGATAGTAGATACCGTAGATCTTTAAGTCACAATACTTCATAAATCTAATATTTTATTTGCCCATTAATAATTTCGAAAAGGATACATTTAAATTTAAGTACCGGCATGTTTCGAAGACTTTAAAGTTTGGAGGAGTTTCCGTGTGTAGACACCAATCGACCAAGGAAGTACTCCGCGTGGGAACGTTAGGCAGGAGACAGGGAGTGCTGGAACTCCCGTCTTTCTCCCATTACTGTCCTCCTTAGCTGATCTTTTTCCGTGTCTCATCTACCCTGTGAGCAGTCCAGCGTGCTCTCAAACACACACACACACACTTCTCCCTCTATTCCTCACTGCGCATAAATGTATCTTACACACTACATAATCTTTTCAAAATAAACAAAAAAAAACAAAAGCATCGTTTGTAAGAGCCTCAGTCTTGATTTCGGTTTTCTCCTTGTCCTTCTATTTTATTGGGTCACTAACGTTGAGGTGTGGTCTGTGGGACCACGCTTATTTAATACCCTTAACCGGTGGTGTGGTCTAGGACTCTAGGAGACCCGTGACAATCCTACACCACACCTCACCGGTTAAGGTTTAAAATCGGTTTCGATTGTCTGTCGTAAGTGTAGATGCTGTTTTTAATTCAAGGAATTCGAATGCTTTCCGTGTATTTTTTATGCAGGAATTAAGGACCAAGGGCGAGCGCCCGCAAAAATGCCCTATCCCCCCATAGGGCATTTTGCGGGCGCTCGCCCTTGGTCTTTAATTCCTGCATAAAAAGTACACGGTAAGCATTCGAATTCCTTGAATTAAAAGCAGTATCTACACTTACGACAGACAATCGAAACCGATTTTAAACCTTAACCGGTGAGGTGTGGTGTAGGATTGTCACGGGTCTCCTAGACCACACCTCACCGGCTAAGGGTATTAAATAAGCGTGGTCCCACAGACCACACCTCAACGTTAGTGACCCAATAAAACCACCTCACTGGTTAAGGGTTAACCTAACCCAACTTACGCATAAAATTTAGTCTAACAAAAATTACAGCCAGCGCTGGTAGCTCAGTGGGTAACGCCGTTTCCCTATAACGGAAGTGAAGACAGTGAGGTCGGGGATTCGGATTCCGAGGGTACTAAATAAGAGTAATCTAGGAGTCAGCACAATGAGCCGCATTTGTTTGCCATGAGCGCTGTGCCAATCTTTGGCCCTCTTCACCGATTAATTATTAACTAAAGTTATCTTAACTCGAGCCCTTTTGAACGCCGATCCTGTTCAATAATTTTTAATTTTTTAATGTTTTACTCGTAGTTAGATACAATGCCAATGTTCAACTTCGATCGAATTCTTTTAAGAAAAAGTTCTATTTCATATATAGAAATTTATATAAAGAATCGAGTAACAACGTCGCCAATACGTTTTGCATTTAAATCAATTCAGTACAACTAAAACTAAGCTTCATCCGACCAAACCTATAATGAAAGGGCTCCACACCATTCATTTCCGTCCAGTTTAATTAATGTAACATTTAAATTTGGTTATAGTGTTCTCTCTCTCTCTCTCTCTCTCTCTCTCTCTCTCTCTATATATATATATATATATTATACTTTTTTAAAGTAACGTCATTACCGCTACATTTACTTCTATGGAAAAGTAATGCGTTAGTTACCGTTACTTTTATAATAAACTGGAAAATATAGTATTTCTCAATATAAGAATATGATATATTTACATCGCAATTATAAAAGTATTTCTGAATATCGAGCAAATATTTAATTAAGTTCAGGTATATAATACACTGAAACAATACCTGATTTTAGACTTGTACCTAAATAATAAACAATACAATTTAACAATTTTACCATTTGAAATAATATTAATATCAATTGATCATAAGCAAAAACTAAAAATGTAAAATAAAATTGCTCTTTGCACTTAGTATTACAAAACGAAAATTATTGAACAAAATACACTATACTAAAATAAATCGTTAATAAAAAATTACAAAATGCCTAAAGGATTAATGGATTATTCATATAAGAAAAAAACAGAAATCTGAAAACTATTGCTGAATGTCTTTCGGGAAGACATTTTTGAAAAATTAGTTTTTCTGAAATGTAACAATGTCCTTTTAAAGGACAGTTTGTCCACATGTTGAATCACTCAGTGCAGTGGCGTACTAAGGGGGGTGCGAGGGGGGCGGTCCGCCCCGGGTGACAGCCAGGAGGGGAGTGCCATCGGGAGAGTTGAAATACCAGTACAAGTTTTCAAACCAAATGAAAAATTCGCCAAAGTAAGAAAAAAAATTAAAAATGTTCAAACTATTACAACAGCTTAATGTTAATTTCCACTATAAAATAAATTTTTATTTTTATTGGCAATACAAAATTTACAAACGAAGAGGGAGAGTAAAGCTCCGAAAAAGGATGCCAGGAGAGATGGCAAAGGATGCCAGAGGAAGTAAAAAGGGCTATGTTTGAATGTCTTGATCGCTTTCATCAAGAATTGGAGATTCGTTCTAAGGCAATGGATCAAATTCTGTCAATCTTCGCTGTTATTCAGCCAAACACTTTGGTTGTTGCAACAGAAGAAGAACTTCGGAAGTATATTCCAAATTTGACTCAGATTTTCGATGAATTCTCTGATGAAGATATCAGTATGGAAATTGGACGACTTCGGAGGCATTTGGAAGCTGCCAAAATCAGCGTTGAAGAGACAAAGAAATGGACAGCATTGCAGTTTCTGGAGTTTATTGTGAAATGGGATTTTTGTGAATCTTTGCCAAGCTTGTCACTGTGTTTGAGATTCTTTTTGACTGTCTGTGTGTCTACTGCTTCATGTGAAAGAAGTTTTTCCAAATTGAAATTGATAAAAAATTTCTTTCGCTCGACCATGAGTCAGACAAGATTGACAAATCTGGTTTTACTTTCAATTGAACATGAATATGCAAAGAAGGTGAATTTTGATGAGGTCATTGATCAATTTGCAGAAATTAAGCCTCGAAAGCAGAGACTGTGAATCCTCTCCATTTACCTTTGAAGAATAGGCTGAGCGTTGAGACTGGATTTCCTGTGTTTTTTGTATAAAATAAAATGCAGTATTACCTGTTCACTGAATTTTTAATGTCCTACATTTTTCTTATTTCCAATTTGCTTATGACAGTACTGTACTGTTTAAAAATCTACTCGCAAACATAATATATTTTTCTGTGTGTTTAAATTTTAAAATTATTTATGGGGGATGCCAAAGGAAGGATCCGCCCCGGGTGCCAAATACTTTAGGTACGTCACATGACCTATATATATATATATATATATATATATATATATATATTATATATGACGTTACGAAGGAGATTAAACAACTCCAAACACAAACACACGTGTGTATATATTAGTGGTGGACCGGATATCCGCATCCGCATCCACACTTCTGACTGCGAATGTTATGCGGATATTACCTCTAATAAATTATGCAATTTACAATTAAATTAGCTTATAAAGTAGCTTATAAGGCCCAGTCATGCACATTTCATGTAGTGTTAATTATTAATGAACAAACAAATATGATATATAAACCTCAAAATATAAATACCTGGTAACAGAAAATTGAATGAAACATGTTTCATTGAATTTTCTGTGGCTGAAACTCTTGAGAAAGTTATTATTTTTATCATAATGAAAACATTAATATTAATTTTAATTCTTATGCATTGCCTGCCATAATAGTGATATCACGAAATTTGAAAAATTATGTCATATATTCATAATTCTATATTATATTGATAGATTAACTAAATATCCACATTCGCATCCGCGGATATTGAAATTAAAGATCCGCATCCGCATCCGCAAATGTTGAAAAACTGACATCCGGTCCACCACTAATATATATATATATACATATATATATATATATATATATATACACACAATCTTATATATGTACGGGATGATGATGATGATGATGATCTACAGAAGCTAAGGCTAACAAGGACCCAAAGGGGTTAAAAGAAGAGAATAAGGGGTTAAGTAAGTAGCATTCGTGGGTTAATATTCATTCAGAAAAAGAGAGACTCGCCATCATCATCCGCCGGAAAAATAGTCGAAGAGAATAGAAAAGGGGTGAAAGATGAAAAGAAGTAAAATAAGAACGCTTACAAACCATGCAAACCATGCAAACACACTGTTGGAATCCATCATTACAGAACGTATTGTGTATCACCTTGAATCTAACAATCTCAGCATGCAAGTAAAGAGAGGATAAGAAAAGAACAAAAAAAAAAAGTATGAAGAGTATAACAAAAAGTGGGTTAGTTTACGCTACGAGCTACATCTAAGAAGTTCGTGTTAGTCTAATTTTTTTTAAATCATTTTATTGCTGGCATATCACACGCTGGCATGTCATAAGCTGGCATTAATCGTCAACACAGTCAAACTTCGACCATGACCCTCAGAGTTCCGGTTGCTAATTGTTTTATTATTTTAAATGACGTTAATATTTTTAAAATGCCTATCTAAACAGTTCTTAAACATATTAATGCTGGTAGAGTTCACGACGGATGCGGGAAGAGTATTCCATTTATCAGTTACTTTAAACATAAAAAAAGTTTTTAGCGATGTTAGTAATGAAACGTCTGCCACGTAATTTAAATCCATTATTATCAGTATTGCTATTATCGAAAATAAACAATTTGTCAAAATTTACGTTATCAATTTTATTAACGATTTTGAAAACTTCAATAAACTCCCCACTTAATTTCCTAGTTTCGAGTGAATGCAAGTCTAACTCTTTAACCCTATCTTCGTAAGACTTGTTGCGTAATGACTTTGAAGTCTTCAGGAATAATCCCCGCTTCCAATGACTGATTAAAAATTTTTGTTAAGGGGCCTACGATAACGTCTTTCAAATCTTTCAAATGTCTAGGATAAAGCGCGTCAGGGCCTGGAGCGCATCGATATAATGCGCAATCTCACCCTCGTAAACAGTTATTTCATTCAAAATAGTCTCGCTACTAAATGGAACGATATCGTGCATGTCGGGGACATTATTTACATCTTCTACAGTAAAAACTGTCGCAAAAAAGTTGTTAAAAATACCCGCCATCGCCTGAGCGTCGGAAGCCAAAGCGCCGTTAGCGTTCACTTGAGGGCCTATGTTATCTTTTATCGGCTTACGATTATTGACGTAGTCAAAAAACCTTTTTTTGGATTATGTTTACTATCCGCAGCTATAAGTATCTCTAAATTACGCTGATCATTCCTAACAGATCTTTTAACCTGACGTCTAAGCTCGATATATCTATTAAAGTCAGCTACCATGCCATTGCGTTTATTAAGTCTATACGTTCTGTTACGCTCGTTTATGAACTCACCTATTTCCCTAGTCCACCACTTAGGCCTACCATGATTTCTAGCGCGCTTGGGCCTACGAGGACTAAACTCCCTTTCGATATTCAAAAAACTTTCTTTAAACACCTCCCAATGAAAATTTGCGTCATTACCCATGATGATGATGATGATGATGATGATCTAGAGATCTACAGAAGCTAAGGCTAACAAAGGCCCTAAGATCCACTCTAAGGTTAGCCCGAGAGAAAGGAGAGAGTAGGGGGTTAAAAGAAGAGAATAAGGGGTTAAGTAAGTAGCAAAACTTATCATTCGTGGTTAACATTCATTCAGAAAAAGAGAGAGATAGACTCACCATCATCATCCGCCGGCCACTGCCGACAAGTCGGAAAAATAGTCGAAGAGAATAGGAAAAGGGTGAAAGCTGAAAAGAAGTAAAATAAGAACGCTTACAAACCATGCAAACACAGTCTTAACTCAAACACTGTCATCCCATGCAAACTACAGACATGCAAATAAAGAGAGGATAAGAAAAAAACAAGTAGGAAGAGTATAACAAAAAGTGGGTTAGTTTCGCTACGAGCTAAATCTAAGTTCGTGTTAGTCTAATTTTTTTTTTTAATATAATTTCGTTGCTGGCATATCACACGCTGTCATGTCACAAGCTGGCATTAATCGTCAACAGACTCATCCTTGACCATTACCCCCAGAGCTCCGGTTGCTAATTGTTTTATTATTTTAAACAACGTTAATATTTTTAAAATGCCTATCTAAACGGTTTTTAAACATATTAACGCTGGTAGAGTTCACGACGGATGCGGGAAGATTATTCCATTTATCAATTACTTTAAACGTAAAAAGTTTTTAGCGATGTTAGTAATGAAACGTCTGCCACGTAAATTAAATCCGTTATTACGAGTATTGCTATTATCGAAAGTGAACAGTTTGTCAAAATTTACGTTATCGATTTCATTAACGATTTTGAAAACTTCAATAAGCTCCCCACTTAATCTCCTAGTTTCGAATGAATGCAAGTCTAACTCTCTAATTCTATCTTCGTAAGACTTGTTGCGTAAATTTCAGTGGTGTAGTCCGGGGGTAACGCAAGGTAACGGCGTTACCCCACTGGTTTTATTTTACTTTTAGCGTTACCCTACTGGTTTTATTTTACTTTATATTTTTTATATTTTTTGCTGTTTCTACTGAACATTTTTGTAATACATACTCTTTCTAACTATATTTCTTTCCTAACCCCTTCAATTTCAACGTGTTTTTGGGAATGTACATAAAATGTAGAAACGCTGTAGAATTTTATAGAAACGCTATATAAGAAAAATTGTTGCTGCGTTACCCCACTGAAGAAATTACGACTACACTACTGTGCGTAATGACGGAATTAGTTTCGTGGCGCGACGCTGAACCCTTTCCAACCTATCAATATCCTCATGCAAATACGGGCACCAAAACTGAACGGCATATTTTAAATGAGGCCTGACTAGGGACTTGTAAAGGGGCAATATAATATTCTTCGATTTGAATTCAAAATTACGCGCTATGAAGTCTAACATCCTATTAGTTTTTGCGCAAGACTCCAGGCACTGGTTCCTAACTTTTAAAACTTTACATACGCATACGCCTAAATCTACTTCCTCGTTAAAGCTCGCTAACTGTCTATCATCCATCGTGTACGTGTAATTGTTGTTACGAGAACCTATATGCAATACTTTACATTTGTCTACGTTAAATTGCATCTGCCACTCATCCGTCCACTTCATAATCCTATTTATATCGTCTTGGAGCCTATTTCTATCGTCCGCGTTAAAAACTTTACCGCCTATTTTAGTATCGTCCGCGAATTTTGACACGTTACTGGTCAATCCTACATTTATGTTGTTAATGTAGATTACGAATAGCAATGGGCCTAACACTGAACCCTGAGGACACCACTACCTACATCCAACCACCTCGATTCACTACCATTAACAACGACCCTCTGTTTCCTAGCACGAAGCCATTCCTCTAACCAGTTAGCTACCTGACCGCGTATAGCGTGCGCTTTAACCTTCGCAATTAATCTTCTATGTGGAACTGTATCGAACGCTTTTTTAAAGTCTAAATAAATAACGTCAGCCGCTCTATGCCTATCATATTCGCGCACTATTTCGTTATAAAACTCTAACAAATTAGTTAAACGAGATTTATGGTATCGAAACCCATGCTGACTACTATTAATCAAATCGCGACTTTCTAAGTGATTGACGATACGATCCCTAACTACGGATTCCAAAAGTTTACGACAATTGACGTTAAGCTAATAGGCCTATAATTGCTAGCTACTGTACTGTGCGGTCGCCTTTTTTAAAAATGGGCGTAACATTAGGTAATTTGAAGTCTTCAGGAATAATCCCCACTTCCAGTGACTGATTAAAAATCTTCGTTAAGAGGCCTACGATAACGTCTTTCAAATCTTTCAAATGTCTAAGATAAAGCGCGCAGGGCCTGGAGCCTTGCTAACTTTTAGCTTATCGATATAATGTGCAATCTCACCCTCGTAAACAGTTATTTTATTCATGATGATGATGATGTCTGTCTGTCTGTTCATTTATACGCACATAAAGGGCTAGGGTAATTAACCTACACTAAATTTGGTATACTCATTAAGAAAGAACCAGGCAAGGTTGTAGTAACACACCCGCTCTCCCAGCCCGCTCCCTGGAGGGGGATATACTGGGAGGGGGTCCCGTAATTTAGTATACACATTGAGGGAAAACAGGAGAAGGTTTCAGTAATACACTCGCACCGGCTAGTCCCCACTTAAGTTGTGTTTCGGGGGGCTCTTGCTGCACAAAGCGTTACAGGCGTTCTAGTATATATATATAATTTAGTGGTGGACCGGATATCCGCACCCGCATCATTTTTAACATCCGCATCCGCACTTCTGACTGCGGATGTTATGCGGATATTACCTCTAATAAATTATGCAATTTACAATTAAATTAGCTTATAAAGTAACTTAAGGCCCAGTCATGCACATTTCACGTAAAGTATTAATAATTATTAATGAACAAATAAATATATAAACCTCAAAATATAAATAGGTGGTAACACAGAAAATTGAATGAAACTTGTTTCATTGAATTTTCTGTGGCTGAAACTCTTGAGAAAGTTGTTATTTTTATCTTAATGAAAACATTAATATTAATTTCAATTCTTATGCATTGCCTGCCATAATAGTAATATCACGAAATTTGAAAAATTATGTCATCCGCATCCGCGGATATTGAAATTAAAGATCCGCATCCGCATCTGCAGATGTTGAAAAACTGACATCCGGTCCACCACTAAATTGTGTGTGTGTGTGTGTGTATATATATATATGTATATATATATATATATATAACGTAAAGAACGACGCTTGTATAGGAGATATTCCGCGCAAGACGAGAGAGAGAGAACGAAACAAATGAAAAACTGAGGTAACCACCCGGGAATCGAACCCGGGATCTTCCGATTGCCGGTCAGATGCGATACCATTACACCATGGGCCTCACTCTTCCAAATGCCGTAATTCTTCTACATACTCGCAGAAACCAATGCCCCAAGGGGGCACCTCCCGCATGCCGTAACATTATATACATTCAACTGCAAAGAACACGCAGTATAAATAACGTAAAGAACGACGCTTGTATAGGAGATATTCCGCGCAAGACGAGAAAGAGAGAACGAAACAAATGAAAAACTGAGGTAACCACCCGGGAATCGAACCCTGGATCTTCCGATTGCCGGTCAGATGCGATACCATTACACCATGGGCCTCACTCTTCCAAATGCCGTAATTCTTCTACATACTCGCAGAATTACGGCATTTGGAAGAGTGAGGCCCATGGTGTAATGGTATCGCATCTGACCGGCAATCGGAAGATCCCGGGTTCGATTCCCGGGTGGTTACCTCAGTTTTTCATTTGTTTCGTTCTCTCTCTCTCGTCTTGCGCGGAATATCTCCTATACAAGCGTCGTTCTTTACGTTATTTATACTGCGTGTTCTTTGCAGTTGAATGTATATATATATATATATACATATATATATCACAATTAAACACGTGAAATGAATGAACGATGCAAATTTTAATTTGTGAGGGATATCCTCATGAATTATGCCAATTTTAATTTGTGAGGGATATATATATATATATATAAGTTGTTCCATTTGTTGCAGTTAAAAAGACATGTTTTTATAATGACGGAAAAAATTGAAATTTTAAGTGAAAATTGTGTTTGGGTTTCGTTGCCCAAAATCCCATTAAATTTTCATATATTCAAACTTATTTTCAGAAACTTATAAAAGCTAAATTGTCAGTTGTATAATATATATATATATATATATACAGTACTGGCCAAATTATTAGGAATTTTTTTAAAATTTCATTTTTTGGTATAAAATGTTAAATTAAACCAATTTTAAACGTTGAAAAGTTATTTATTTCTACACAAGAATACATGGTCATTATTTAGCAATAGTTTAGTACTTAGTTTGACCCACCTTAGCTGCCATAATGGCTGCGACACGCTTCGGCATGCCATGAATCAATTTTTTGCATAATTCTTTAGTCGAACGAAGCGTGTTTGTTCGTCAGTTGTCGTTTGGTTGTCGTGCGATGCGGGTGTGTTTCTCTTTCTTTTACGTGTCATTGTAACTACCGTTTAATTTAAATAGTGTATTTACCCAATTTCGGCAATTATTTGTTACAGTTTTTAAGTGAATTTGAAAATGGGGCGAAAGAATGACTTGAGTCCACGGAAAATTGGGCAAATACAGGTTTTATTAACTTCTTCTACATTTAAACAAAAGGAAATCGCTGCCAAACTCCATGTTTCACCACAGTCAGTACTTCGTATTAAGAAAAAAATGGTATTTGGAGAAAATGTAGGCCCCAAAAGGGTTGGAAGATGCGGCAGAAAAAGGGTAACGACTCCAAGAACTGATAGACAGATTGCAATTTTGTCTCTTAGAAATAGAAGAGCTACTTGCAAAAACATTTCCAGTAGTCTAGCGGCTGATGGCATCAATATTAGTCGTAGAACAGTCAACAGGAGGCTTCTAACTGCCGGCTTCAAAGCCTACCGCCCAAGGAAGAAGCCCAGGCTCACTGAGGCTATGAAGAAGGCACGTTTTGCATGGGCAAAGGAACACATTAACTGGACTAGTGAGGATTGGGAACAGGTAAGAATAATATTTAACATTAAATAGAATGTTAATACAGTAAATACAGTATGCATAGAAGTGTATTTACAGTACGTGATAAAACTGCAGTAAAAATATCTGTAAAGCAGCAAGTCATACTGTACTTCGTTTTAGCTGTACTTCATACGCTATGCACTGACTCTTTCACAGGGCTTTCTTTGATTGCAGGTGGTGTTCTCCGATGAGTCAACGATTGCCGTGCTTGACGATCGTGTTCAAAGTGTAAGAAGGAGGCCTGGAGAAGAATTTTTGCCTGAGTGTCTGATGAAAACGGTGAAATTTCCACAAAAGATCATGGTTTGGGGAGCAATTTCTGTGCATGGAACTAGTCGTTTGAGCATTGTTGAGGGGAATATGAACCAAGTCAAGTATATAGAAGTACTAAGAAGACGTCTACTGCCTCAAATAAGGGAATGGTATGGTAATAGACGTTGGATTTTTCAACAAGACTCAGCTCCATGCCACACGGCAAAGTCGGTTAAAAAATGGTGTCATGAAAATAGTGTTCGGTTGCTCCCATGGGCTGGAAATTCTCCAGACATGAACCCAATCGAAAGTTTATGGTGTATTTTAAAGGATGTAATCCATGAAACGCCGATAACAACAAAACACCAACTCATAGAGCGACTTATTCAAGTCTGGTTTCACTCTACACGTATTAAGGAATTATGCAAAAAATTGATTCATGGCATGCCGAAGCGTGTCGCAGCCCTTAAGGCAGCTAAGGGGGTCAAACTAAGTACTAAACTATTGCTAAATAATGACCATGTATTCTTGTGTAGAAATAAATAACTTTTCAACGTTTAAAATTGGTTTAATTTAACATTTTATACCAAAAAATGAAATTTTTAAAAAATTCCTAATAATTTGGCCAGTACTGTATATATATATATATATATAATATATATATATATATATAGTCATGCGGTTTGCTTCTACAAAGCTTCAATTTAATATTTAGGAGAAATCCAATGACAAGGAGGAATGTAAATGCCATGAAAAGTCTTCTTTAATGCGCAACGTTTCGAGCAATACGCTCATCATCAGGCTAGATAATAACAATATGAAATTAGAATCAATAAATAAATGTGAACAAGACAAAATAATTTCTATAAAACCTATTCATTAAAAGCAAATTTTAAAAAGACTAAAAGAAGAGGGTTAAATTCAAAGTTATAAAAATTTACATATAAAATTACAAGAAATTTAAAAAGCTATTTTTAAATTACATATAGTAAATTTGAAATTAGTACACTGGAATAATTAACACTACGAACATTTCAATGCTGGTTCCGAGGCACGAGTAATTTAAAACAAAACAAAACAGGAAACAAGCTATGGGTTGGGCGGTTTGGAGAGTTATAAGTTGGGGAGGGGGGATTATAAAAAATTGGGGAGGGGGGAGGGGAGTTGGGGAGGGGGGATTATAAAAAATTTAGAGGGACAGCTGAGGAATCCACGTTTAGAGAAGGGGTCAATGTTTTAATATAGAGATATTCCAAAATTCTAAGTGAGTTAGGACAAGAATTACAACCGAGAATTTTAAAATTATCTAAAGTGACATCAGTTTTACATTTTATACTATGTTCCCGAATACTAGAGGCTTCTTTTTTATTTAAAATTTTACCTGTTCGGCAACTTATTCCCATATGCGAATAAAATCTAGCCCTGAGGGAGCGCACGGTGCTGCCAATATAAGTACCAAGGACACCTTGGGCAGGTAAATAAATATACAACACCGCTACGCAACGAATCAGGAGTTCGATCCTTCGCTGAGAAAAAGCTACCTCTAAATTTTTTATAATCCCCCCTCCCCAACTCCCCCCCCCCCCATTTTTTATAATCCCCCCTCCCCAACTTATAACTCTCCAAACCGCCCAACCCATAGCTTGTTTCCTGTTTTGTTTTTTGTTTTGTTTTAAATTACTCGTGCCTCGGAACCAGCATTGAAAGGTTCGTAATGTTAATTATTCCATTGTATTAGTGTTAATTATTCCAGTGTACTAATTTCAAATTTACTATATGTAATTTAAAAATAGCTTTTTAAATTTCTTGTAATTTTATATGTAAATTTTTATAACTTTGAATTTAACCCTCTTCTTTTAGTCTTTTTAAAATTTGCTTTTAATGAATAGGTTTTATAGAAATTATTTTGTCTTGTTCACATTTATTTATTGATTCTAATTTCATATTGTTATTATCTAGCCTGATGATGAGCGTATTGCTCGAAACGTTGCGCATTAAAGAAGACTTTTCATGGCATTTACATTCCTCCTTGTCATTGGATTTCTCCTAAATATTAAATTGAAGCTTTGTAGAAGCAAACCGCATGACTATATATACTCAAGGTATGGACAAGATGGCCTTAGGGCTTATCGCCATGTTTGGAAGACTTCACGAAAGCTTCTCAAGTCAAAACTCGATTGTTATTTTCTTGAAATGTGTCGTACCTGCAGGTTTTCCCGAAATTCGTTTACTTCAAACTTTATCGTGACAATCTATATGACTCTGAATTTTATCAATCTTCCCTGGAATATTTATTAAATAATGAAATTAATTATAAAATCAAAATTTCAGACTCGCATAATAAGTCGCTTGAGCATCATATAATTACCTTAAAAATACCCTTTCGTTGTTGGATTATTTATTAATAATTTCTCTTGTACAACGTGAACTTGAAAAGTTTCATTCTACCATTTCTGAAACTCATGAACGTAAGTTAAAGGCCCTGGGCCTGAATTCACCTAATTTTTTCAATTCTGATAAAGTAATTTCGAATTTTTCTAGTTACACCCTCTCCCCTCGGGAAAAGTTTTTACTCTCACTTGGCTTGCAATTTAAGCTTCCGTTATTTCAAATATATAAGCCTTCGTTTTTTCTTTACTTTGAAAAATTTTTTAATGGCTTGAAAAATGTTCCCCATGTCGGTGATTTTAATAATTTTAAATGTCAGTTTGCTAATTTAACTCATGAATTTTTTCACAAACTTAGAAACCTTAAATTTAAATCTTTCATATTTAAGAAGAGTGACTTGCAGGTTATTAAGAATTTGGCAAAGAACCAGGAGATTGTTGTGACTAGACCGGACAAGGGCAACGGAGTTGTTATTTTGAATAAATCTGATTATATAAATAAAACTAATGAAATCCTAAGTGATGTTAGTAAATTCAAACAAATTCTTGAACCCGTCAATAAAGTCATTTTAAGGTTGGAAGACCAAGTTAATAGATTTTTGTCACGATTAAAGTCTTTAAAGATAATAAAAAACGATACTTACTCTCAGTTGTTCGTATCTGGTTCTGATCTTGCTCAATTATACTGTTTGCCTAAAATCCATAAAGTTGGAACACCTCTCCGTCCTATTTTAGCTTCGTATAACTTACCTACCTTTCAATTGGCAAAATTTGTTGTTGGTCTCCTGTCACCTTTTGCGAAAAATGCTTATACTATAAATAACTCTTATGAATTTCAAAAAGATCTTCTTAGTGAGAATTTCGATTCAAAAAAGTTTTTTGTCAGTTTTGATGTAAAGTCGCTTTTCACGAATGTACCTGTATCAGAAACTATTGCCATTATTTTAGATAGGGTTTTTAGCTCTGATGATAGTTTTCATGGTCTTATTTTAAGGAACTTTTAGAATTGGTTTTTAAGTAATGTTATTTTACTTTCAATAATAAGGTTTACCAACAAATTGATGGTGTTGGGATGGGATCACCCGTCGGACCTTTATCGGCTGATTTTTTTATGACTCATTTAGAAAGTGTAATTTTTAGACAATCTCCCACCCATTGTAAACCAATTTTCTATCGACGCTTCGTTGATGACTCGATAGCTGTTTTTGATAATGCTGTACAAGCGCAACAATTTTTTAACTTCTTAAATTCTCTGCACCCCAATATAACTTATACAATGGAAACTGAGAAAAATGGCTCCCTTCCCTTTTTAGATCTTTTAATTTCGAAAAAAGGTGATTCTATTACTACATCAGTTTACAGGAAACCCACTTTTACTGGTTTGGGCATGAATTTCTTTAGTTTTACTGATTTTAACTATAAGATGTCGTGTATTAAAACTCTCTTGTTCAGAGGATATAATTTGACCTCTAGTTTTACCTTACTAAACGATGAATTTAATAACACCGGTCTGCATGAAAATCGATTTCTTTATTTTGAGTTGTGATTCTGAAGCAGGTCGCTGCGCTGAATTCAAAAATGCTACCAGTTTCTTTCTATCACCTACAGTTTTAAAGTTATTAGCAAAACAATTTTGGGACGTTTTGTAATTTTTTACCTTTTTATCTTTAATTAATTTCGTTTTTTCATATTTTTCAGATAGATAATTCTAACATTATGTCTTTAAAATTTTAATAATGGCTTCTAGAGGATGTACCCATAGTCCAGACATATTTTGTTATATTTGTGGTCGGTATGTTGTTGTAAAACAAAGGACAAATGTAACGACCTTCATTAAGAGAGCTTATCATGCTTATTTTGGAATTAAATTAGGAGATCAAGACAAAAGTTGGGCTCCACACAAGGTTTGTCTTACGTGTGTTGCGGCACTAAGGAATTGGAGCAAAGGTAAAAAGAAAAGTTTGCCATTTGGGATCCATATGGTATGGCGCGAGCCTAGAAACCATACCGACGACTGCTACTTCTGTTCTTGCAATGTTAAAGGTTATAATGCAAAGAATAAGGCCGGTACCCCATGGTCCAGAAGTTCCTATTCCCCGCCCACCCGAGAGTCTGGATCAATACAATTCAGATTCTGATTCAGCTCCAAATCCAGACAATGATGATGTTTATGAACAGCCAACAGCTGACCGAGATCCTAAACCATTAACCCAAGCCGAACTAAATGACTTAGTCAGAGATTTGAATCTGCCTAAGGACTCTGCAGAACTTTTGGGGTCTAGATTGCAGGAGAACAATTTATTGGCATCCGACACATACTTCGCTTGGTAAAGAAGGTAAATATATTTTGTTTCTTTCAGTTATTTTTTTATTCTTTCATAAACAAGCAATATGCTTGTCCAAGAGCTAGGAGCTATTTAATTCTGCTTTAATTAGGTTTTACTCTATCACCTAAAGATTTCGTGCTACAAGGGGTGTTGTAATACCTCATCTGTCCCCAAATGTTAACCACCCATTGATGGGAGGGGAGAGAGTATTTTGCTGGGAACGGGACTGGTTGTTATATATATTTACCCTACATTATTTTGTAAGCGTTACTGTAGTCTATAACAACAAAATTTATGGTTTAGCATGTGCAATCAAATGTTGGTCTCGATAAGATGGTTCACATTTGGGGATAAATGGGGGATTTATGACACACCCTGTAGTAAGAAAACCATACGTGATAGGGAAAAACTAACTATATTTTTGAGATCAGCGCACTCAAATTATATAGAATCACCAACTAGTTTGTAAAAATCGGTCGACAAGTTTTCAAATGTGTACTGGTGTAATTTAAGATCATATTTTACCAATAATAGTTTTCCTGTTCAATATGTAGATAAACTAATAAGATCTTTCTTAAATAATGTTTATAGCCCTCAACTTCCCTGTATTTCAGTGCCTAAAGATATAAAATATTTCCTGGTACCTGAAATGGGTCCCATGAATAAAGAATTTAAACTTAAATTTACAAAGTTGTTAAGAAAAATTTTTATCATACTGATTTTCGCATTATATTTATTAACAAAATGTCTTTAGGTAGCTTTTTCTCAGCGAAGGATCGAACTCCTGATTCGTTGCGTAGCGGTGTTGTATATTTATTTACCTGCCCAAGGTGTCTCCTTGGTACTTATATTGGCAGCACCGTGCGCTCCCTCAGGGCTAGATTTTATTCGCATATGGAAATAAGTTGCCGAACAGGTAAAATTTTAAATAAAAAAGAAGCCTCTAGTATTCGGGAACATAGTATAAAATGTAAAACTGATGTCACTTTAGATAATTTTAAAATTCTCGGTTGTAATTCTTGTCCTAACTCACTTAGAATTTTGGAATCTCTATATTAAAACATTGACCCCTTCTCTAAACGTGGATTCCTCAGCTGTCCCTCTAAATTTTTTATAATCCCCCCCCTCCCCAATTTTTTATAATCCCCCCTCCCCAACTTATAACTCTCCAAACCGCCCAACCCATAGCTTGTTTCCTGTTTTGTTTTGTTTTAAATTACTCGTGCCTCGGAACCAGCATTGAAAGGTTCGTAGTGTTAATTATTCCATTGTATTAGTGTTAATTATTCCAGTGTACGAATTTCAAATTTACTATATGTAATTTAAAAATAGCTTTTTAAATTTCTTGTAATTTTATATGTAAATTTTTATAACTGAATTTAACCCTCTTCTTTTAGTCTTTTTAAAATTTGCTTTTAATGAATAGGTTTTATAGAAATTATTTTGTCTTGTTCACATTTATTTATTGATTCTAATTTCATATTGTTATTATCTAGCCTGATGATGAGCGTATTGCTCGAAACGTTGCGCATTAAAGAAGACTTTTCATGGCATTTACATTCCTCCTTGTCATTGGATTTCTCCTAAATATATATATATATATATATATATATATATATGGAATGAATTTCACAATTAAACACGTAAAATGAATGGATGCTGCAAACCCACAAGGAATCATTTTTCTTTTTCCTTGTGGTTTTGCATCATATATGTGTGTGGGTGGATGGGTGTTTGTGTGTATCAAATTTTTTCTTTGTATATGAATTTGAATCACTAGTTAATTTTAGTTTGCATTTAAGTGCAGGAAGAAAGTTATACCTGTACCAATGTAATTAAAATGATAAAGGTTATTTGACCTACCCAAGTCTTCCGTTTCGAAAAGCAGATTCGAATGGACGCCGAGTCTTCTGCAGAACCTCAGAAAGTTGGAAATATTGTCTCTGGCGAAGAAGGTTCCACTTCTTGCACGACCCCATGTCCGATATGGCAGACGAGGCACTTCCTGGCACCGGAAACAAAAAAAAGAAAGGGATTAGAGCAGAACTTTTGTCCGGTTTAAGGAATTCTCGATGCATTTGCTCTTGGATATTTTTTTTACAAGAGAAGATGGAGTTAGTTTTAAAATTTCATCAGTTTTAGTATATATATATATATATATATATTATATATATATATTATATAGCGAGGAATAGGAGGACGAAAAGATGGTACATGTTTATTGACAGACGTTTCGGAAAAATTCAATTTCCATCATCAGTGCTAAAAATTTTAAAACAAGTAAAAATAAATAAGTATAATAAATAAACGAACAACAAATTAAAATGGCGCAACAATTAGCGAGAATTAAAAACAAGTTAATGTATATTAAATTAAAAGATTAAAAGTTAAATGATATAAAGAATAAAAGTATGGATAATAAGTAAAATATAAAATGGTTTAGGTAGAACAGAATTGTAAAATTACTTACAATTAGCGAAAATTAAAAGCAAGTTACAATATGTATTAAATTAAAAGATTAAAAGTTAAATGATATAAAGTATAAAAGTATGGATGAAAAGTAAAATATAAAATGGTTTAGGTAGAACAGAATTGTAAAATTACTTACAATTAGCGAAAATTAAAAGCAAGTTACAATATGCATTAAATTAAAAGATTAAAAGTTAAATGATATAAAGTATAAAAGTATGGATGAAAAGTAAAATATAAAATGGTTTAGGTAGAACAGAATTGTAAAATTACTTACAATTAGCGAAAATTAAAAGCAAGTTACAATATGTATTAAATTAAAAGATTAAAAGTTAAATGATATAAAGTATAAAAGTATGGATGAAAAGTAAAATATAAAATGGTTTAGGTAGAACAGAATTGTAAAATTACTTACAATTAGCGAAAATTAAAAGCAAGTTACAATATGTATTAAATTAAAAGATTAAAAGTTAAATGATATAAAGTATAAAAGTATGGATGAAAAGTAAAATATAAAATGGTTTAGGTAGAACAGAATTGTAAAATTACTTACAATTAGCGAAAATTAAAAGCAAGTTACAATATGTATTAAATTAAAAGATTAAAAGTTAAATGATATAAAGTATAAAAGTATGGATGAAAAGTAAAATATAAAATGGTTTAGGTAGAACAGAATTGTAAAATTACTTACAATTAGCGAAAATTAAAAGCAAGTTACAATATGTATTAAATTAAAAGATTAAAAGTTAAATGATATAAAGTATAAAAGTATGGATGAAAAGTAAAATATAAAATGGTTTAGGTAGAACAGAATTGTAAAATTACTTACAATTAGCGAAAATTAAAAGCAAGTTACAATATGTATTAAATTAAAAGATTAAAAGTTAAATGATATAAAGTATAAAAGTATGGATGAAAAGTAAAATATAAAATGGTTTAAGTGAAACAGAATTGTAAAATTTCTTACCAGATTGTAATGAGACTAATTATACAGAAGGTTGGGAATGGTTGCCTGTTGAAAGAATTCCATTGGGACGATGGAGTCGGGTGGAATGATAGTGGATTTCTTTTGAAAGTTTATTTGGCAATGTTTAAATTGAAAGCGGAACTGTAATCGTTGAGGGTTGGCTGGATACTAAGGATGTAAAGGGACTCAAGTATGCGGAGGTCGATTAGTTGGTTGGCTGAGTTGATAATTTTGAAATTGGAGGAAAGTAACGGGTGGTTGTGGAGGTGGCAGTGATCCTAGCCCTGTTCAAAAATCAACTGTTTCTTATTTTCATAGGTTTCTGTACTTTCTCCCATGCTTTTTGACCTGATAAGGCCGAAAATCACAACCATTTTGACCTAGGTTGTTGGGAAGCATTGCCGCATGGAGCTTTACGTTTTCTGCCTTGAAATCGGCCAAAAGCACCAGTTCCGGGGTCCCTTCAATCATGTTTTCCACTATAACATTTTATCTAAACAAGATAGAGCAACAAAATAGGCACCAAATTAAAGTGTTTTTAATCCTCTTTCTAACTTATACAATTATGATAGTCTTGGAACAAGAAATGGCACATTGGTACATACAAAGATTTCAGAAATATCACAAAATTCGTTTTCTCACACTCAAGGCAGACAAGGCGCCTTATTCATGACACAAATTTGAGATTAACATTTTGTCACAAGTCTAATCGATCAAGAATGAAAGCATTACATGATGATTAATTTCATAATGACATTTACACAGTCAGTTGTTGAGAGTTTGTTTCTTGAAGCTGTCAAAGCGGCGTCTGTTGAACTCCACAGCTTGAAGGAGATAGTCCCTTTGCTTGGCATCTGTTGTTATGACATTTGCAAAGTCGCTCACCATCTTGACACCACGTTCAGCAATGTCATTCACCGCTTTCAGATTCTTAACATAGTCCAACGCTTTTCTGTAGTCCTCATTCTGTGGCCAAGACGTGACAGGTTCCAGAAGCCACTCGGATCCAATGTTCAGTGTGTCCAGCAGGAAATGTGATTCTGGGCCAATGAGATCAACCAGGGTGGTCTTAGCTGTGACTCTCTGGAATAGAGGCTTTCCTGTTCTGAAGCTGTCTGGCTTCTCAGTGGCATGTAACTGGGCAGCAATGTCGTGCTTCAATGTGTCACTCAATCTACTGCTGAACAGGGCAAATGGCACGACTTCCTGCGTCAGGTACCATTTGTGGTTTTCCATCTTATTAAGTACTGCATCAGCAAGCTCTGGGTCAGTTTTCTTGTACTTCAACATGTCCTGGATTAGACTTAGATCATTCACGGGAGCATCTGCAGCAGACATTGACATCATCCATACAGGAGTGTAGAACAGCGCAAGGAAGGTGTTGAGTCTTTCCAGCTTTGATACAGTGTCTTCGTCGTACTCAAGTTGATCTGCAAACATCAGCATTTTCATGGAGTACAGGTTTCTGGCCATCCATCTGGCCTGATGAATGGCGCCTGGTCGACTCCAGTGAATACCTCGCGGAGGCGTTCCTCCAAGAACAATGACTGTCAGTTCAGCCATTTCCCTGTAGTCGGCTCTTGGAAGCCTTTCTGCTGTTAGAATGTCTTGGAGTATTTCTTCACTGTTCTTCTTCTTTTCCTTCAGCCATTTGCTGTTGATAGCCAGCATCTTTGGGTTTTCCTTGGACAAGTCCGTCCAAACATCCTTCAGATGCTCAAACCAGGATTATCTGGCCCCTTCACCTTCCCAAACAGCTTCTCCCAAACTGCTCCTACTAGGATTTCCAGGATGTGATGTCGACAGGCCAGATAAAACACCTTTTTGTTCAGCATTTTCTCTAGCAGTTTGGCAGCTCCTCTGTGAACTCCACTGTTACTGGATGTAGTGTCAAAAACAAGGGCAGTAACATTATCCGTAAGTTCCCATGTCTCCAGTAAATCCATTGAAGCCTCAGCCTGAGCTGTGCCAGAAGAATTGTCGATGACAGGTACTCCAAAAACTTTCCTTCAGTGTATGAAGGTGGACCAGACACTAGCACAGCTAAAGTCTCTGAGGTACTTCCAGGTTCACTGCCCAAGACATCTTTGAGCAACTTTCCATCCCAGTGTAAGGCAGCGTACTGTGGGGGGTTTTCACAAAACTTGGACATGTGACTCTGGCTGATATTATACCTGGACAGCATTCTGTTGCGACGTGTTGTTGAGGTTGAGATGACGAAGTTATCCAGATCAGCCCCTCCAGCTTTCAAGGTCGCAGAAACCATGGCAGTAACTTGATTGTCTGATAAACCAAGACGATCAGCTGTATTGCAGATGACATCACATTCCATGACCTTCCTTGGAAACGTCAAAGTCACACTAGTCACAGTGTCTTGATGGTGAGAACATCCAGGACGAGGCTGATGGTAATCCATGTCCTCTGTGTTAACGTCGTTGTCAGTTGAGTCACCCCAGGTAATGTCATCCACATGAACAACTGCCTCTTGTTCTGCTGCAGCTGTAAAATAGTACAACATGTTAAGACAGTAATTGTTAAGTACATGCTAAATATCGCAATGGAGTAAAACTTAAAACTTTTTGTGACGTTCAAAGTAATTAGTTTTACCTTGTTCTTGTCTATGCTGCAGTCTTTCATTCCTCGCTGCTTGCTGCAGGGATCTTGTCTCAAAAATCTTGTCATGACCAGACATATGACCTTTCCTCTCAGTCTTTTGGTCTTCGTAGAACCTGATATCCTCATCTTTCTTCTCTCTGGATAACAGTCTGTTGTTCTGTATTTCCTGGATTGCATCTGGAGCTCCTATATCGAACAGGCTGTCTAATTCCAGCACAAATGCTCCTCTTTTTCCTCCAGGGTTACTTGCTCTTCCTTTGCTTTTCACCAGAGCACGATGTTTCTCATGTAGTTTCATGAAGAGCTTCATTGCGTTGTACTTGGTCATTGTCTTGATCCTAGCCATCTGCCAGAATGGGATGATAGATTCAACTGTTTCATATGCAAGGTCTTGAACCATGGGCCTCCCTGCATTTTCCGGTAAATTCTGAAGATTAAGGAAATACTGGAACGCCTGTCTGTTGGTGGGAAGCTGGGAACCACTGATAAAAGCTGAAGGGTATCCAACCAGGAAAGTTTCAGTGAGAGATCTGGTACATGGCCCAGTTGACACCTGCCTGTGGACAGTACGTGGAGGTTCTGAGATATCAACTGTGCGCCCACGGAGCTCCCTCAGCTCCTTGCTTAATGCCATTGTGAAGTTGTAACTTGTAGATGGTTTTCTAGATTCTGATTGAGTTTCTGTTGTTTCCTGAAAAATGATAGATAATTATTATTATTATTATTATTATTTTATTATTATTAATTATTATTTATTTATTATTATTATTATTATTATTATTATTATTATTACTATTATTATTATTATTATTATTTACTAATTTTATGCTCTTTCATTTGATACCTAATTTGTTGCTCTATCTTGTTTAGATCAAAAGTTAGAGTGCAAAACATAATTCAAGGGACCCCGGAATTGGCGCTATGGCCGATTTCAAGGCAGAAAATTTAAAGCTCCATGCGGCAATGCTTCCCAACATCCTAGGTCAAAATAGTTGTGATTTTCGGCTTTTTCAGGTCAAAAGGCATGGGAAAATGTACAGAAACCTATGAAAATAAGAAAAAGTTGATTTTTGAACAGGCCTACAGTGATCCCTTATTGCAGATTTGGAGGGTTTGTTCAGGGGCTGTGAAGTTCTTGTAGAGATCCCACGATGCTCGTCCACTATCACTCCGCCCGACCCCATCGTCCCAATGGAATTCTTTCAACAGGCAACCATTCCCAACCTTCTGTATAATTAGTCTCATTACAATCTGGTAAGAAATTTTACAATTCTGTTTCACTTAAACCATTTTATATTTTACTTTTCATCCATACTTTTATACTTTATATCATTTAACTTTTAATCTTTTAATTTAATACATATTGTAACTTGCTTTTAATTTTCGCTAATTGTAAGTAATTTTACAATTCTGTTCTACCTAAACCATTTTATATTTTACTTTTCATCCATACTTTTATACTTTATATCATTTAACTTTTAATCTTTTAATTTAATACATATTGTAACTTGCTTTTTTTTCGCTAATTGTAAGTAATTTTACAATTCTGTTCTACCTAAACCATTTTATATTTTACTTTTCATCCATACTTTTATACTTTATATCATTTAACTTTTAATCTTTTAATTTAATACATATTGTAACTTGCTTTTAATTTTCGCTAATTGTAAGTAATTTTACAATTCTGTTCTACCTAAACCATTTTATATTTTATTTTTCATCCATACTTTTATACTTTATATCATTTAACTTTTAATCTTTTAATTTAATACATATTGTAACTTGCTTTTAATTTTCGCTAATTGTAAGTAATTTTACAATTCTGTTCTACCTAAACCATTTTATATTTTACTTTTCATCCATACTTTTATACTTTATATCATTTAACTTTTAATCTTTTAATTTAATACATATTGTAACTTGCTTTTAATTTTCGCTAATTGTAAGTAATTTTACAATTCTGTTCTACCTAAACCATTTTATATTTTACTTTTCATCCATACTTTTATACTTTATATCATTTAACTTTTAATCTTTTAATTTAATACATATTGTAACTTGCTTTTAATTTTCGCTAATTGTAAGTAATTTTACAATTCTGTTCTACCTAAACCATTTTATATTTTACTTTTCATCCATACTTTTATACTTTATATCATTTAACTTTTAATCTTTTAATTTAATACATATTGTAACTTGCTTTTAATTTTCGCTAATTGTAAGTAATTTTACAATTCTGTTCTACCTAAACCATTTTATATTTTACTTATTATCCATACTTTTATTCTTTATATCATTTAACTTTTAATCTTTTAATTTAATATACATTGTAACTTGTTTTTGATTCTCGCTAATTGTTGCGCCATTTTAATTTGTTGTTCGTTTATTTATTATACTTATTTATTTTTACTTGTTTTAAAATTTTTAGCACTGATGATGGAAATTGAATTTTTCCGAAACGTCTGCCAATAAACATGTACCATCTTTTCGTCCTCCTATTCCTCGCTAAGTTACGCTTCCCTAAGAACAAACCATTCAACCAAGTTATATATATATATATATATATATATATATATATATATATATATATAGTACCGTGCCAAAGCCTTGAGCCACCTGGCACTTCATCGTACAAATAGCAATATAGATTCAGTAAATTAATGTTACTGTGCTTTACTGACATAGGACCAGAATTATGTATGTCACTGAAAGAAGAGCCAATATTAACAGAATGCAATTATGCCTTAATGTTTCTCAGTCAAGTTTGAGGAAAAGCGTATTTGAACTTTCTATTCGGTTTTATGTTGTTGAATTCATTCTAAAGTTCACAATCAGGCGTTTCTTCAATAAATTAATTCATATTCTTTTGTAAAAGTACGAAAGCCAATTTTCAAATGGTAAAAAACCAAAATTTTGCTGTATGAAATACTGCGTCCAGTTTTCTTTACGGATGAAATTTACCAATTTACCACTTCTCGGTATGAAAAATGGCTTCAAAGCAAGCCTACTTACTATTTGGCATGAAGTAAATATGCTATAACTAGAAA